>DWNR01004775.1:0-10622 GCA_018250455.1 Polygonus leo
GAGCATGCAGTCCACCTGATGGTAAGTGGTCACTGCCGCCCATGGACATCAGTAATCATCCTCAAGTACGATTGAGTTATATCTAAGTTTGACCACAGATGCGTTGCTACCCCTGAGGACTAAGATGTTCGCCTCTAGCTTAAGTATAGCCGGCAACCACGCCTCTCCAATACACAATAAATTGCTTCACGGAGGATTATGACGGTGGCGGTGGTATCTCCCCGGTCGAACTACATGAGTTCTACCACCTGGTAATCTGCTACATGGTTCTAAATATGGAAAAAATGTGTGTGTAAAAAGATATGGTATGCTCCTATGGTAAGCTTCCTCCCTAGGTATTCCAGGTGCACTATGTCACGGGGTTCTTAAAAAAAAGCGCGAAAAGAACTCTCCTCCAAACCCGTTGATGCATGGGCGGTTCCTCTGGACTGTAAATGTCCATAGGCGACGGTCGGTAACTACTTATCATCAGGTAGCCAGACTGTCTTATCGCCAGCTTTAGATATATAAAAATATTATTATAGCAATATTATAGACTTATTTGTGATAAAATTTTAGCATTTGAGGCGCTAGAGACGGTATGATAACAGACAGATAATATTCATAATAATTTATAGGCAAATTTAATACTCATCTGATAAACGAAGTTTATCGTATTACCCAAGATAAGGTTTATTTTTAACTGATACATACATAATTATGGATAAAAATGAAATATTTATCTATACATATAATAAAACAGTAAAATTCGTGTGTCTGTACATTGTATATATTTACGAAAAACTAATAGGGGGCTATGATAAAATAGTATTACAATACTTTTCAATGTTTTTTAATTTTTTTGTCCGTCTGTTTGTCTGTTTGTCCAGGCTATTCTCCGAAATTACTGGACGGATATGTATAGATACTAAGCTAGAACATTTTTTACTGCGGAAAATCGCTCATTCTTCTCTAATCTCATCTTTAGTAATTATATTTTATATGGCAATACAAAGTTTACCGGGAAGCTAGTTTACAATAACATGATGTATTTATATTAAAAATTTCATGTCATAGTGTCAGTTGCCATACTCCTCCGAAACCCTAATATAATGCAATACATAATACGTTTACAGAGTGACTTTGTGTTTTACACACTTAGATTTACGCCTAGATTGAAGAATCGTGATGACCAGATTACGATCACGATTCCAAACAAACTCAGGTCAAAGTAATGAAGACTAAATAAAAAACAATGATAAGACTAAAATGATAATAATGATTTAGTTTTAATCACTTGACATAACTACAAGAGTCAAGAGTCAAGTCTCCGAAATCGGCGTGTTTGTATGAGGAGAGTTATGAAAGTGGAAGAAGCTAGGCAAGTATGTCAGAACCGTGCCATTTATTATTATATTATTTATTATATAATTATTTATCATCAAGCTATGCCGTTACTTAACAATATAAAAACAATTTTTCTTTACAATTTTATATTTATATCTACATCTCATCAGATTATAGATATGTGGCGATATAAATTACTTTTTTATGAAATATCCTGCAACATAGTTGTATAGGGCGGGTTGTTTTAAACTGTTGGTTAACGTTATATACGTCAAAAAATAAGGATTACGCTAACCCATTGGTTAACGTTACTTTAATATTAAGTCAAGGGAGACATTTTGTGAAATAACGCTTTTTATACTTTGTCGATTAGTGTTATTTTTAACGTTTACACGTCTGTAAAGATAAGTTGAAACAACTCACCCACAATGCGTATTTGTACAGATAAATAATATTAAAACATAATGGTTATAATAAGTAATATTAGTTGTATTGGAAATTAGAACTGCAGATATAAAAAGTTATTTTTATATAGGTAGCAAAGGGGCCCGCTATTCACCTGATGGTAACGGATTTCTGCCGCGCAGGAACGTTTGTAACCAATTTATGTACGATTGAAACTTATCCGAGGTTAATCACAGATAGCAACGCATCTGCTTGCTGCCTTTGAGAACTAAAAGGCTTGCCTCGCCGGCAACTACTCTTCCTAACCGAACATGATAATTGCTTCACGAGAGTTTTAAGGATGAGGGTGGTATCTCTTCAGTCGAACTAAACGACTTCCACCATCCTGTGAAATGTGGCGATCTAAATAAAATTCTTCCTTAACACCATGTCATATATAAAATATAACCCATATTTGTCATTCTTGCATGTTGATACATATGAACGATGGTAGTGTTGTCGCGTCTGAAACGAAAATTCGAAGTATACTCGTATATTCGACGCTGGAAAGTGTAGTTGCTGTAAAGTGTAAATCAAGAATACACGCTTTTGCACCAGATCCACACATGTCGAATGTCGAAGAAAGTTATGACCTTATATTAATATATCTATGGTTATGACTTGTCGAAGGGCACTTGTCGAAGGTCTAATGTACCTAATACTAAGTATCGAATAAATATAAAGGTATGACTCCTTCTCTAAGATTTAATAAGTTTTTCGCTCAGGTGTAAAGTTGCCCATTTTTGATTCACAGCAATTTCGCTTTCCAGCGTCAATATGTAAGCAGTTCTTAATCCAGATTAAGGCGAGGAACTGTGAAGCCGGTTTATACAGCTTGCAGGTCTTCTGTGAGATTCCGTCGAGTGGCGAATGCATAATTAAATAAATGGCTCGCCCTCTAGTTAATTTCTAGAGGTAATGTAGTTAGCGTTTTGGGAACACACCCAAAACTCTGCAATTAGGAACAAGATAAAGAGTATTTAATATGTTACATTTCCATAAATAGTATATGTATGACTAGCTTTTGCCAGCGACTTCGTCCGCATAGAAGTCGAAACCCCCTTGGGGGTAGAATTTGGAAAAAATCTTTCTTAGTGCTCACTTACATCATGAAAGGAACCCCTGTACCAAATTTCAAGTTTCTAGGTACAGGAGTTTCGGCTGTGCGTTGATATGTCAGTCAGTTAATCAGTTTTGCCTTTTATATATATAGATAAGACAATATTTTTTTTAAATTAAATCAAGGTAGCAAACGAGCATGCAATCCACCTGATGGTAAGTATCACTGCAGCCCATGGACATTAGTAATAATTCTTAAGTACGATTTAATCGTACCCGAGGTTGACAAATGCGTTGCTTCCCTTGAGGACTAAGATGTTCGCTTCGTTCGTAAGTATAGCCGGCAACCAGGCCTCTACAAACCGAAACGCAAGAATTGCTTCACGAAGGATTATGAGGGCGGCGGTGGTTCCTCCACGGTCGAACTACACGAGTTCTACCACCTTTAGACAGCACAGACTGCAGCAGACTTTGCACAGTTTAGAGTATAGTATAGTATGGAATCAGTCCTATGCTCCTTCTGAATTATACTTTATTTTTGCAAAAGGTAAAGTCCATTTACGTAAGCTTAAGTAAGCCTAGTCTCTAGATTCCAACGGAGTTAAGTATTAAGTTTAAGTCCCATTTACTTGCTTACCTTTGACAACTTTATTCTGAAACTTTAAGGGTTTTATACACATAATGTACACGTGGAGATAAGTAATTTTCATCTTTACTTTCATACATTAGACCTAGCAGATGGCACTGCTGTAGAAACTTTTAATGGCAAGCTACATACTACCTACTAATGTTATTTAATTATTCATAATACAAATGACATGTTGTTATGCATAATAAACAATTTACAACATTATTGATTAAATCTCATTTTCATAAAGGTACATATTAGCGTAAAACGCGCACAAGTAAATTCCAGTTATTCCTTCTGTATCTGAATAAAAAAGTAAACGGTGAATCGAGAGTGCCATAAACTGCAACATGACGCGGGAACTGTTGCGAACCAGTTCCGAAGCCTACTTACTGTCGCCACGAACTTGTGCGCTTGCGACATGCGACACGACATACGACACGACATGCGACACGACATACGACATGGCATGCGATAGAACTATGTATGGAGATGGAGCGTCAGGTGGTAGAATGGTGGTGGTGGTAGAAATCTTCATAATCCTCCGTGAAGTAATTCTTGTGTTTTGGGTTTCGAGGTTGCTAGCATATTAGTCCTCAGAGGTAGCAACGCATCGGTGATCAAACTTAATTATAAGATCAAACTTAATAATACTATATAACTAATTTGTTATTTTTTTTATTCTCATAAAGCATCTGCGTAAAATATTTTGTACGTGTCAGCTTAAGGTAGATGTACGTATAATATGGATGTGTATATGCAATACAATAACAGTATTGGTATTACGAAAATATCTCGGAAAAATTAGCTGATTAATGCACAATGGATAATATCCGTTCGCGATAAATGAAAATTTCTGAGAGGATTTCGGAGAGGATTTCACTGGAATTTGGAATATTCAAACTTCTGCCAATTTCATAAAACGATGATTGATTGGTTGAGAGGTCTCTATTTATCCAATATTCGTACGGAAGATTGTTTTTCGGTCGTAAAAATACGTGTATACTTACTGATACTGGCACAGACGGCTAATACAAACACACACACACATCTTCATACCAAATCCCTAACATCCCTAATCGAGTGCCAATCGGCACGGTTCTGGCATACTTGCCTAGCTTCTTCCACTTTCATAACTCTCCTCGTCAATTCATTCATACAAAATATCCGATCTTTTTATACTTGTATAATATTTTTTACAAGTGCATAAATTACTCGCTATATAAATTAGTTAAAACGCGAAATCATGCCATTACCTAATCCTGTCAAAAGCTGTCAACAATCAACACCCGGTACTAATTTCAAGCGTCATTTAATATGCATATAATATCTGGATTATAAAATATCATTGACAGCAATTATTTCGATCGGTTGATTTGTCATGTATTGAATTTTTCGAAGTTAAAACGAGAAATGTACCTTAATCCTTAGTGCGTTCCAGTTTCTTACTTCACAGTTACTTGTACTTATCGTAATTTGAGTTGTCTCACCGTTTACGAGTAGAAGAGAAACGATAATATATGTTTTCATGCGTAAAGTAGACGAGAAACTATGAAGTTTTTACGTAAAGGCGCATGTCATCATCATAATTACGATACATTCATGTCTCATTGCTCGACCCGGGTCTCCTCTCACAATGAGAAGGATTTAGTCCACCGTCAAGTGCGAATGGGTAGACTTCACACGCCTCTGAGATTTTTACAATCTTTTACTTGCTTTTAAGGATATAGGTTTCCTCACGACGGTTTTCATCACCGAAAAGCAAGTGACACGCACATAATTTGAAAAATTAGAGGCCCGTGCTGAGATTCGAAACCGGACACCCCATGTAAGAGATCTGATTCTCAACCACTAGGCTATGAAAGAGTGCATGTATTCACTGTGAAATAGTAATGTAGTAAGGCAATTTAATTGTAAAGACATTAAATTGTCGGAAAATTGATGCATATGCAACCTAAGGTACGATTCAATTGTACTTGGGTATGATTGATGATAAAAAACCTGGAGTTGTTCAAGGCAAGATTGAGCAGACGTTTTCTAGGTAAGCGTGCTACATCCTAGACCGCATCTGACTTGAGGTGAGATTGCGGTTAAGCGCAATCCTATTGATGATTGTTTAATTCTATAAAAATATTAGGTTCGGCTTTATTCAATTAAAATTTTATTTTAATATTCTGTTCATGGCTGGTAACAATGTTCGCTCTTAACTTATCTTGTTTTAAATTTGTTCTATGTGGACTTTTGTCGGATTCCCTGGCAGTTTTGTATAATAGTAGGCGTAGTAAAGAAGCCTTATTATCTTTTAAAACGAAATTAAAATGGGGCTTTACGAAAGATTTTTATTTGTACCTACTTATGTCACATTTAACATACATGTCTATATTAAAGCGTATCTTGTTTATTTGCACAATTCGCTTCATATTACACGTCTGCAGTGGACCGGCACCTTTACGGACGTGTAACACGGTTTAATTGGTCCGCGCGGACCAGTTTGTGCACATCCGTGAGATTCGCGTAAACGACCGGTACTTTTATATTATGGTAACCGTTTTAGTAACAATACGTTTATTGGTACTAAAAAGTAACATGTTATTCGTTAATAACGCTTGATTTTTAACATATATGTTACCTTTCTTATGTATTCTCTGGTGTTAAGTTAGATTTAAGTGTCTCTGGTGTAAATATTTCGATAGACATTTATGTATGTATGTACGGTGAGTATGAAGTAGAAAGAAAGCTTTACATAAGAGGTATTTCATACGTGTTTATAAAAATTATGATAGTTTACTTTAACAACTTTCATTGACATGTAATCTATGTAGTTAGATACAATCCTATACTTTTTGCAACGTAGAATAAATACTACATTTTATTTCTTAAACATAAAATACTAAATTGGATTAAATGGAAAAAAATGAAAAGTTTTAATATTTAGCCACATAATTGTTCAAATGTTGAGTACTTAATTTATGCAAAAAAATGTTTCTATACCTTGTATTACCTTGCATAACTTGCTTCATATTACTCGTCTGCAGTGGGCCCGCACCTTTACAGACATGTAACACGGTTTAATTGGTCCGCGCGGACCAGTTTGTGCACATCCGTGGGATTCGCGTAAACGACCGGTACTTTCATATTATGGTAACCGTTTTAGCGCGAATAAAATAACGATTACTTAATATTTAGTTTAGTTGATATTAGCTTATGATATTTGTGTCAATTAATAAGCCATTGTGTATTTATCTGAGGTGGAGAGAAATCATAACATAAAAGTGTCAATCATGTTTTACAAGGTTGTTTGCAGTAAAAACGTTCCTTGATATGTAATATTATTAGTATAATCTGTGGACTTAATCAAATAAATTTCTATACTTTATTGAACGTACAAAAGAAAAAAAATGTTTTCTTAAAATGCATTATGTATATCTCTGTACTATCTTATTTCGTGATCTTGTATCATCAATTTGCTTTAAGTAAAAAAAATAACAAGTTTTAATTATAATTACTCAAAAAACTGTAATTTATAACTGTCAGTAATTTGTTTGTTTTTGTATTAGGCTGCATTGGACTGGCGCCTGTACCGTGTAACCCAGTTCAATTGGTCCAAAAATACCAGTTTGTGCACATCCGCAGTATTCGCGCGAACGACCAGCATTTTTATAGTACGTGTTTTGTACCAATAAACGATAATACTTATCTTTTTGGCACTCGTAAATCCACCCAATTTGCTGGTATATCGCTTAATATTTAGCGTTGATGTTAGCGTTAATTGTTTATGCAAATAAACCGTTATCGTTTTAACTGGGTCTTTATTATTGTTCATGTACTTGGTAAACGTGTGTATTAACTACACTTTTACCGAGGCAAATCGTATCGCCACACGAAACAATCTATACATATAAAACTAGCTGACCCAGCAAACGTTGTTCTGCCATAAAAAAATAATTATAAAAAAATGGGGGTTGATGCTAGAAGGGTGAAAATTTAGGGTCGTATGTATTTTCTAATGCCGCATTATAAAAAAATAAAATTTGTCCAAAAAATAAAAAATAAATGTTAGGGGTGGACAACCCTTATCACTTAGGGGGATGAAAAATAGATGTTGGCCGATTCTCATAGATACCGGATAAGCACAACAAATTTCATCAAAATCGGTCAAGCCGTTTGGGAGGAGTATGGCAACGAATATTGACACGAGAATTTTATATATTAGATACTTTGTCGTGTATGACTGATTGAAGGATCTACGCACAGCCTTAACCTCTGATCGTAGAGAACTGAAATTTGGAGGGTGTGTTCTTTGTATGATGTATGCATCCGATAAGAAAAGATTTTCCGAAATTCTACCACTAATGTGGTGAAACCGGACGCAAAGTTTTTCGGGCAATTTGATTCCTTGGTACAATCTGCTTCAAATTTTGCATAAACATTCTTCAACAGAATTTAAGGAAGACTTGTTTCGTAATTTATTTTAAATCATCGCAATAATCAATGTTCAAACTTATCATTGCGATGCGATGCGATTCCGCCGCGCATCAGTAGTTTATAAGCAACTTGTGTCTTGGTTAGAAAGTAGCAGTAGTAAACACGAGAGGGCAATCTTCAATTTTCAGGAGTAATAACACATTTTTTGACCTTTTCACTAAGTTTTATTCGGAATTCTATTCGGTATCTCACACATGTCATGGACGGTAGCACCATCACGCCACCAGGTGTTCTGCATGCTTACTATATACTAGCTAGGCGACCGAGCTTTGCTCAGATATTTCTAACTTAAGTTTATATTTCTATCTGTTATTGAATAGCTTGCCTTGCTCGTTTTTCATTGCCTCAAAAAACGGATAAAACGACGTACTGGAGTACTACTACAATGTACATTGCAAACAAATGATCGTGCGAATATACGAACCGGTCGACCACGAATTGACCAAAAACTTGTTTTTTTCAAAAGCCGCATTGCCTCAAAGAATAACGGAGCTAGATTATAACAAAATTTATGAAGTCATCGGTGATGTCACAAATCATTCATTTATTGTTAAGAATGTTGAAATGATCTCATGTTATTACTGCATCCAGTTTTGCTGTTTATTTAAAGACTTGTGACGTTATAATTGACATTTCTGTTAAGGTCGAGTTCTAGACCTTTTATTAAGCTATGCACCGCTCATACAAACAAGGGAAATATAACTAGAGTTAAGGTTGTGTAACCAACATACAGGGATAAAGTTGGGTATCTATCTTGTATGAGACATGGCTCCATTTCCACGCGATAATGTTTTCCCGTTACATTTCTTTTCTTATTGTATAAAGTAATAGAAGTAGTTTTTTTTAATAGTATAAAGGTAGCATGCAGTCGACCTGGTATGGTATGGTAAGTGGTCATTGCCGCCCATCATCATATTTTATTGTTCGGTTTGTTTTCATTTTGGACATCTAATTCTGTATCAGATTATAACAGAAAATAATGTTAAATACTATCAAATTGTACCAAATCTTTCTTCAGCCAATTCCACTCACACTTTTTAAAGGTTTTTTTTAATCAGACTCTTTATTTCTCAATTTTAATATATAAAAACACTCCACGGTAAGTTTATCTCATAAGTTTCTAAACGGATTTGAATTAAATTTTGCATATATTTGTGTAATTTGGTTCACCCGGAGTGATATGATACTTTAAAACCGTTTTTTAACGGTAGTATAATGTCTGTTTTTTGGTAACAAATCTGCGTTATTACTATTCTTAGTTACAATCGTAGTTAGTATGTATAGATACATACATAGATTGTAAAAGAAACGATTGGATGTACCTAATGACCGAAACGGTCTCACTGTTAGGGGTGCGATATATAATGAGGGTGGCTATCGATTTTGCGCCGAAGGTTAGGGTTACATCCACCACCCCTGTGTCGTAACACTTGTTGTGTAATATAGCCAACTTGTTATTGAATTCAATCATTTTCATTACGCGATGTAAATGTATAGTAGTTGTAAGTAGATTTTTTGTATACATTCGATTTTCTAATGTATTCAAAAATCAATAATAAGATAAAACATATACAATGATTAGGATTGTTTTGCACCAGAATAGTCTACCCTTCTTACGGCATAACTTCATTGTCATTCATTTTGTACGTGCACACACCTTTTTTATCCCATAAAGGTAGCAAACGGGCTCGCAATCCACCTGAAATTAAGTGGTCATTGCCCTTCATAGCTAGTAAGTATCCCCAAGTACGAATTAATCATACCTAAGTTTGATCACAGATGAGTTGCTTCCTTTGAAGACTAAGATAAGAAGACTAAGACCGTGACTAAGACGCGTGTTCATCGAGTGTTATAAGGGGGGCGGTGGTACCTTTGCCAGGTAGAACTCATGTAGTTCGACCGGGGAGGTACAACCATCATCCTCAAAGCAATTCTTGCGGTTCTATTGGAGAGGCGTGGTTGCCGGCTATGCCTACGAAGAAGGCAAACATCTTAGCCCTAATGCGTTACTAGCATCCGTGATCAACTTTAGATATCAGCCAATCGTATTTGGGAATGATTACTAATGTACAAGGGCAGCAGTGATCACCTACCATCAGGTGGACTGCAAGCTCGTTTGCTTCATATATTTGATAAAAAACACTCCGCGAGAATTACAAGTGTCCTATCACAAAGCAGTAGGTTTTGTGTCTTTAGAAATAAATGTTCGCTAGTATTATTTTCTTATAAGAGATTGACCACACATTACTCTCATTACTATTAACGCTTATACATTCACTGGTCATTTTCACAATACCTGCATTAAAATGAAATTTGCATATGAAAGTCAAAAGTGAAATCGATCTTTGTTCGTCTCGGTGGTTTCCGCTGAATGTTAAATGCTTGCATAATTTGTAATTTATTGCATTTTAACACAGGCACATCTGTATTGTTCCACCATTAAACTATTCTACTATTATATCATTTAAACATTAATTGTATTACATGAGTGGTAGCCTTCGACTAGCGAGTTTTTCTACATGTTCACTTCTACTATCCCTCATAATCCTCCGTGAAGCAATTTATTGTGTTTCGGCATGGAGAGGCGTGGTTGCCGGCTATAATTAAATGCGAGGCGAACATCTTAGTCCTCAGGGGTAGCAACGCATCTGTGATCAAACTTAGGTATGACTCATCGTAC
>DWNR01004776.1:0-10622 GCA_018250455.1 Polygonus leo
AAAGCCACGCGTAACATTGTACAGATAATAAAAAAGATACAATCGCAGAAAAGGGAAATTTCAAAGAAAAATTTAATTAACTTGCAATACCTCAGTGCTCCATAAATTTATCATTACAGGAGAGATAAGCCCCTTGGCGGAGGGCGATGAAAATTTAATTTGATGTTAATCATCGGCACGGGCGAGCAGTGGCACTGAACTTGGGATGACGTTTATTATTACGCGGAGTGACAGAACATATCTCAATTGATGGAAATAACAGAACAGAATAACCTTTTATTCTGGATATAACAGGATTATTGAATAAAAACACGTGCAACAATAGTAAAAGAAAAAATGAAAAAGAGAGCGTTTTGTATTTATCCAAATAATATGAGAAAACGGTGGTAGCAGAACTTAAAATGGGATGTAAAGATATTAGATTTATATTTTAGGTTTACTTTTGAATGATAATACTTTAAATGAAAATACTTAACTCGCTGATTGATAGTGAGAAATATACACCATGCGCGGTGCATATTTCTGACTAAACAATAACACAGAAACATTTCATTGAGTTCGTATATTCTTTTTTCACAATCACATTTTTCATTCTCACTCTTCGCATGAATGACGCAGGCAGAATTAAAATGGTAGATAGGAGTTTTGCAAAGCTTTTATTTTATTTCTATTTCAACTGAGTATTGAAAGGCATCACTCATAATATTTGGACGTAAAATCCAACTCTGTACTTTTTATCATTTGCAGCCATCAACTAAATTAAATCATTTCAGCCCTTTTCCTACTACCAGGGTACTAATCCCTATACGAGGTGTTACAAAAATTACTTCCAGCTATGCGATGGAATTCACTAAAGTGAGAGCCACTACCAAATATTTTGTGCTTTGTAAGATTTAAAGTAAAATATTGGGTTGATAAAGTTTTTTCTTAAATGTAAATGCAATAACATAGTTAAGTGATAACTTGGTATTAATTATGTTACTACAAATAGTAATAACAATATATGGTGCCATGAATAGATTTATTCGATTTTTGTAGTATTTAATTGTATCTGCTTGACTTCCAATTCCCGAAGGGACATCTTCACTAATGCGTGAAAATTTAATTTAGGTAAATGCAAGATTGTCCCAAATCTAAAAAAATGTAGGCAACTGAGCATAACCTTTTGTTTGTTTTTCCATTTCACGAAACAACTGTCTCTGCTTTTGTTCCAGAAATTTTTGCTCATCGTTCTTCATTATTATAAATGGCCTTCTTAAATAAGCGTGTATTATTCTCCACGCGTAAAACAACATTGTTTTCAGTACCTTGGCGCTCGCTTGGCTCTTTATCTAAAGTATATTAAAATTTAAACAGCGTTGTATTTATCTACTTGGATAAATATTTATTTAATTTTGATATATTTTGTAGAAATCTACATATTTTATTGAATGTAATTCATGTAAACTAAATTTGTTTTAAGCTTGTTTGTATACAAATGATTACTTTTAGTACAAATTTATTGAATGACAGATCTTTATGATAATCGTATCTTAAATTGACAACTTTGTCTGATTTATCTGTGTTTATATTCTTTAATTGGCTCACCATAGCGCTCATTGGAGTGTATAAAGTAGGTGAAATAAAAATATAATTTACCATTTGTTCAATTATAAATATTAATCGGCCTGGAATGCTATTCGATTAACTATCTTTATTATTCTGTTAGTTATCTCTTTAAATATATCAATAAACTAATAAGAGTTCCAATCGTAACAAAGTAATAAACCAAAAAATATTTTATCATAAACGCTGAAAGATTTCCAGGCTACAGTTAGTCGAGGGCCGAATAATGAAATTAATATTACGTCATCTAAAATTATAGGGCTTCCCAGGACCCCATTTGTTTCGGGATTAACGGCTTTATTTAAATGAGGTAAAAGTATACTCTCGCCTGAATTAAGTTGGAATTTGTTGGGAATTATACCACGCCGGCTGCTGGTCCGCTCGGGCCGGGTTAGAGACAGTAAACTGAAACTAGAATTAGGTAATGGATATTATTATTTAGCGCGCCCAATGTTTTAAATGAAATTGCTGAGTTTATTGCCGGCGCGGAATGAAATAATAGAATTATGTAGACTGCCTTTCGCTCGCGGGTGTGTTGTTATTTGTGTGGTTGTTTATGGTAGTGTGGTTTTGTATTGCAACTTGCCTCATTGTTATGAATAAGCCGTCGGCTAATTTTATTACTAAAAGTTTTATTTTTACATTTTAAATGTATATTTTCATTATCATTACAAACTCACTGGGTCAACTTGTACAATAAGAAGAGCTTAGGCAATGTTGGCTACGTGTATACTGTTAGATTTCAGATTTTCTTTTCTATCCCTTAGTATGTGTAGATTTTTTCAAGATGTTTTCCTTTAGTGGTGCATACAATTTCAAGAAATCTAAAAATTCTATATTATTATTCTACAACTATTTTGGTTTGTATATTGTTTTAGTGACGTATTGTTATATTTTTTATTTGATGAAATATAAATTTATGTTTATAGAATTTAGTCATAGCCAAAAAGACTTCATTCTGCTTATAAAATTACTATATTTCTTTTCTAATGATCGCGAACTGATAATATTCGTAAATGAAAACAAAGTATTAGTGTTGATATTTGTAAATAAATAAAATACACTTAACTGTAAACATAATAAACTTAGCAGTTTTACTAAACTAAGCAGCTTAGAAGTAACATAACAAACAACACTAACAAACACTGAAGCCATTTGAACGGGTAAGAGCAACATGAACCGCAGAATTGCAGTAAAGTATAGAAACAGTGACTAGTAGTAGACGTACTCGTAGTTCAGTTAGAAACTGATGCGTCCTCTTTTCACACAAAAGCGTCTTTCGTATTGTTCTTACGTAACCGAGCTATTTTGGAAAATGTTTTGTAGTTGAATTTCTCGATACCAACGTTGTTAATTTATGTCAACGTGATTCACAGTTACCTATTAATACGTACATATTTGTACTGTTTATGATGTATTGAAACCTTCTAAAATATGAATACAGTAATGATACCGAAAACTTACGTACAAATAAAATATCTGACATCAAATAACCTCAAGGTAGAACATCATCATCATCATCGTTATTCATACGTACACACACGAACAAATTATCTTCATCTTGTTTTCGCTGAATCGAATCCTTCAACTCTGCTTCTGCTAAATTTCTATTATTTCAAGATGAGAAATGATAATAAATAAATAAATTTTCTAAGATTTTTAAACAAATTCTTGAACATATTTTACTTATTAATTGATGATTAGATAACCTACGATTGATTTCAAGTGCATGCTGTATCGTACGGGAAATCTCTGAACACTGAGTCAATGCATTGATACAAAACAGTCACGAAGTCTCAATGACGCAACACACTCTAAGCATATACGTTAAGTTGTAACGCGTTAAATGCGTTAATTGTAACAAATCTTCATTAGCCATTCCCAGTTTTGGAGCGTCGCCAGTCCGAGTCACGAACAGCCAAGTTACTTGATAGGAGTTTTATTTAAATTTCGCAGGAATTACAGCTAGTCTTGATGGCCTTTCTTGGTAAACTCGACAGCGTCATTGTCTGGTGGGAAGGAGGAAATTTGAAACGGTTTCATTGTCTTTAGCTGCAGTAAGTATTTAAGTTTGTCTTTGAATCGAGTGTAAACAAGCTCTATTCCCACTTTTGTGGTTAAGAGAATTGTTTGTTTCAAGCTTTGAAACGACGGAATTCCATTTTGAAGAGGAAATCTGAAGATACCTGTCGGTTTGAGTGACAAGTTACTCTGTGTAATGGAGAAAATGGAAATTTAGTTTATTTTTTTAGGATAATGAATAAAGTATCAAATGCGCATTCAGTCTATCTAATGCTAAGTAACGAATGCTGTTCATGATATCTGTGATATGTGATCTCCGATAGAGCTATATAAGTACGATTGCACACAAAAAAACCTGATGCAAAATAAGTCCAAAAATCTCAGTACTTTAAAATTTAAAGTACTGAGATTCAAGATTAGGATACTATCTTCGTACTTAAGACGTGCATCTTGTGGGGGTTGAATTAAATTTTAAATTATTTGTTAATAGTTTCTATACGCATAAGGTATATACGCGCCTGAGAACCCGAGAAATATGAGCAAAAAAAATTTATACAATTTACCGAATCACATTCAGGCATTACAGTGTACTAAATACTCATTCTGAGAAGAGATCCGTGCTCGGTGAAACAGTTATGAATAGTGATGACTGTTTGATCCCTTAGGACAAACCCATAGCCCACAGTTCTACCCACGCGTTACACGATACACACGAGATCTAAATAGTTGCCAAAAGTTGCCATCAAGCTGAAGTTGCTAACAAGCTCTCGGAGCCGCAACTTCTTTTGTTTTGACTAGTTTTTCGCCTATACACAGTTCATCCTTTTAACTATACCTGTCTTAAGTCTTTCGATTGGTGCAATATTGGGCTTTGATATTTTTTTTTTTCGTGTGAAGGTTGCAGCATACCTAATGGTAAGTGGTCACATCCACCATCCGACATTAGTAATCATGCCTAAGTACGATTGAATATATAGTAACTGAGTTTGACGGATTCGTTGCCTCCCTGAGGACAAGGATGTTCGTTTCATGTGTAATTGTAGCCGTATATAATATAATTATTTTTGGGCATATGTGGTGTGCAATCCGCGTGCGCGCGAATTTAAGTAATGTGTATATGTTTGGAGTATTTATACGTGTGGGTGAATATGATGTGGTGAATTTAAATGTCTGAAAACTCTAAGAAGGATTTTTGACAAACATTCACAGGTAAAGCACAGATAATTCACAGGGAACACCTGTAAAGAAGTCGATAAAATTCTATTCGAAATTTGGTGTCTATTTACGTATACCTGCGATGATATATTTTGACCCCGTTTCAAATTATTATCGGTTTAGAAACCGACAACATGCTAAGATAAGCCGTAGAGATACAACGGTATCAATAATTCCTTTTGTCAAACCTTTTAAAAACAACATAAAACATGAAATGATAATGGCTTTAGCGTATCAAGTAATTTGTACCCATCCACTGTATTTGATTACTTGCTGTCCTTTGAAGGAATGCCAGCGAGATGAATCACTAGAACAATGAGGTTAAAAACGTAGCAGTTATTGAAAACTGTTATCCAGTAGCGGTTTTTAAGTTTTCACTATCAAAAAACTTTACTCAACTTGATAAATTGTTTTTGCAAAGCTGTTTAATAAACAACGCTATTTTGCGTTGCTAAAGTTTGGAAATTATAATGGCTTTAGCATATTTATATTTATCTAAACCTAGCGGTAAGGCAGATGGGCTACATGATGGTAAGTAGTCACCGTCACCCATGTATATTCACAGCATCAGAGAGACCGCCAACGAATCGTCTGCTTTGGAGAAAAGTTATATTGATACATTTTTTGAAGAACCCCGTATTATAGCGCTCCGTGTTTGCCTCAGCTCATTATATATTTTGGACGTACGAGTTAAGAAGAAGCGTGCAAACCGGACTGTAGCATGTCGAGTAACTTTTACCCATCAACTGTATTTGATTACATGCTCTCTTATAGAGGAATGCCAGCGAGATGAATCACTTCGACAGTGAGATTAAAAACGCACCAGTTATTGAAAACTAGTATCCAGGAGCAGCTTTTACGTTTTCGTTATTAAAAAAACTGTTTATTTTAGAAGCGAGTTTTGGTATGCGATATTTTGTTTAGTCAACTTGACAACATCCTTTTGTGAAGCCGTATAAAAAGCAACGGAAAACATGAAAACTGGTTAGCGGTTTTTACGTTTGAGTTCTCAAAAAAACTGTCTATTTCAGTACCTAGCGAGTACTGTATTTAGTCAATTAGCACCATTATTTTTCATTCTGTCACTAGGTTTATCTTGGCTTTCTCATAGCATATCCTACGCCGAAAATGAATTGATGATTAATATTTAATTTCCACATAACTTTGAACACCTTTCCAGTTGTGATTCCAGATAGTCAATAGGCTTATTAACCTGTTTATTAACATTTTTTAATAGTTAGCTATTATTCGACGAAAATATTTTGTCCCAGAAGCGCAGCTCGTGATTCCTAACAAATTCTACATAGAAAACAATTCCTATAAAGAAACCTACATAAATATCAAAGTTTGGAACAGAAAAATATAAACTTCAACAAGTTGTGCATTCAGTTTGGAACTAGCGGGTTCGATACAAGGTGCGCGGTACGAGTAGGTACGCTCGACCACCATACATGGAAAATGTTGAGCTGTGGGCAAAGCGACGAAAGATCGCTTGAGATCCCAACTTTACTCACTTTAAATGATATATGTGTGTATAATATGTATGAGAAAATAAAAAGGAATAAATACGGTTATATATTAAAACTGTGTTTGTTGCAAGGTGCGCGCGGTGTAAATAGGTACGCTCGACCACCATCGACATGGACAATGTTGAGCTGTGGGCAAAGCGACGCGAATTAAGCGGAAAACACTTTGTATTGTCTTTACTTTTATGTCTACTGTATATTTATTAAATATCCACATCGCAAATTAGTAATCACTGATACATGTCTGATTGAGCAATGGTTTTGGTTTTAATTGCTACGACACGAAAATCTCCATTTACCACGAATTAACGACGAATCCACAAATTAAAAAGTGTCCAGTATTGAAATATGAAATTGCTGACGCCAATTAAACGTTTTGTAGTCATCACAACCCATTTTTTCTATCAGCTGGGCACAGGAATTTCTAAATGTGAAGAAGAAGATTTATCCTTTATTTTACATTTAACAATTATACCATGTATGTCATATATAATTATTACGTTTATTTTTTTTCAAAGCATCTTATACCGGCAAACAAATATTTGACGAAAATATTTTGTCTTAGAAGGATCTTGTTCAAAGCTGTGGGCAAAGCGACGCAAGGAGGGCAAAGCAGAACATACAGTATATTGTCTTTACTTGTACATAGGTATGCCTATATGTAGCTATATATTTATTAAATAACTACGTAATAAACTAGTCACACACTAATACAATTCTGATAGAATCTTAATATTGGGCTATAAGTTTAGAAAGTGTCCAATATTGAATTATAAAAACATCAGTATAAGTTTAACATAGAACGTGACAAGCATATGACTCTTGTCGTTAAATTTCACTTAATTTAAAATTTTATGTAATGTTGTCTAAACACATTCAATAAAAAATAGAATTCTATCAGTTCATCACAGGATATTACTAATGGTAGGTACCACTTATTGTAACTATACTGACATTTAAATAATTACATAGAGAATACGCATTACTTTCAATTTAACTGACAACATTGAAAATATCAATCCATCAGTTCAATCCAATTACATCAATTTACGATCCAATCCAATTACATCCGCTACCTACGCAACTCGTCAATTTGCACACATCTCCAAGTTCGAGCGTTACTATTCCCTCGAGTATGTGGATTACTCATTTCTAGTACTTGTCACAGAGATTAGTGTAATTGAAGTTTAGATTTCCTTCGGGAGTTAATTAATGACTAACGTCCGTTTGGGTCTAATTGATATAAGAGCTATGGGTTGTATTTTTATTTAGTACTAGTGACCAGAGCAGACGTATTCCTGTCTTAAAAATAATCTCAACAGTAGCTAAACCTGTAGGAACCAAAAACATTGCATGCGGGCTGGATTAAGTTAAACATATGTGCAAAATGTGAGAATAACTGGAACAACCATCGTGACGTGATCTTTATACAAACCTATGATAGTGATATTATGATACTTAGCCTAGTTTTAAATCTGTCACTCTTATTTCTGTCGCTTTTTAGAAATAGTCAAAAATTCGAGTATTTCAATGAGCATATATTGTAAAGTGAAGAATACTTTTGAGCAGAAACTTATTTTTAAAAAACTGCTCATTTCCATATAGATGTGACGGTAGAATATGAAGGCTAGGTAAAACGTATGACTTAAATATGTAAAAAGAAATACATTTGCAGATGTCATTCAGCTTCAAGATCAAACTTAAATACTCACAGCGATAAGGCCGCCTTTTGTTATAATTTGTTCATGTGTTAGGTGTAATTTTCAATTGTAATTTTCTTTTGGCGTACAATAAAGAATATTATTATTATTAAATAATACTTTTAAAAACCTAAAATTTCAATCAAGAACTAGTGAATATCAGTTCATCTGTTTAGGAGATACGATGCCACAGACAGACACAACACATGTTAAACTAATAATCCCTCTCCATCCGTCGGGTGTATTAAGTGTTGCAGTCAATTTCTACATTAGATGCGCAATACAAACAGAAATACCTACGAATACATACACATTTCTATTTGAACTGAGAATGCAGGGAGGAAATCCACTTGACTGCAACACCCACTCGAATACAGCGACTGTCCTTTGAATGTGCTTTGGTAATTTGTAGTCGCATCGATTGACTAGTGACTAGTTTTTCGACTACAATTTCACTTGCTTCTAGCTTCGTATTTGAAATCTGATTCCACGTCATCGGGTTGTTGATACCTTTCAAACTGTCTGGAAATTTATATGTGTATTTTAAAATTGCTTATAAAATATGGATGGATTAGGATGCCTAAAGTATATTTTTTGTTTTTTTTTTTTGCGAAAAATATTAAGTTGCGCAGTAGCTAAATAACCGCGAGATCTCTACAAGAAACATCACTGAGTAGTTCTTACAAATACACATTACAGGCTTGTTCTGTATCTATAAACATGTTTGGAATGGATATATGTTTTAGAGATATATAAACATCCTAATGATTTCTATTTGAATTGAAAATGCACCGGTAGAAATTCACTGCATTGCAACACCCACTCACATACTCATACAATGACTGTTTTTTGAATGTGCTTTGGTAATTTGTAATCGCATCGATTGACTAGTCACTAGCTTCTGTACGCGTCTACTCAGCGTCGATTTTAGAATTAAAACCGGAGAACTTTTCTCTCTCTCAACATTTAGTTTTTGATCATTCCATATTACCTTTTGTTAACGAAACCCTTAATATTTATTCCTTCCATGCATATTTACTGTCCTAACTTATTTAAGTGTTTCATATCATTCAGGCGTCACGCGACTCTTAGGTTTGTACGTATCAGTTCACTTGTAGTCAAACTTAACATGATTATGCTATGAAGTGGATAGAAGACTTTAGTATTCATAGTACAATAGCGCCATCTACTTCACTCTGATAGCACCCATCTAGATATCTAGTATTCCTTTGGGAATACGAATTAGTAATTTGACTCTGGAATGGAACATGGTGAAATTCAGCAGAGATTTTACAGGTTTCCTATTCGAATTCAAATTATAAAAGAAAAAAATGTATAGGTAATCTATGCAAATAGTCTAATTTAAATTTCAAACTGCCATTTTTATGGTTTCGTGCGGAATTACTGAACGGTACAACTAACATTTTATTGTAATATCTGTACCCTTGTCCCGTTAGTTATTTTTTCACCTTTATTTTGATTTGTCCTATGAAGGAAAATTGAAATAGAAGGGCGTTTAACGTCCATACAAGAGGTACATAAAAACATCCTCCACTTTGAGGAGTCCGCCATACTGGATTTAAATAGATGCCACTTAATTTTTCTTCTCTTATACAGTTAAGTTTTTTACTTAGCTCTTTGTGCGCGCTTATCTCAGAAACAGCTGATCCGATTCGAATACGGTTTTCACTCATGTATTGTGGCAACCTTCACTGAACATTTAGTGTGTTTGATTTATTTCATTCTGTTCATAAATAAAAAAATGTATATGCCGTTTTTACCTTTGTTTAAATTGTGTAGTATTGCGCGCAAAGCCGCAGGCAGAAGCTCAATAAGTTTGGAACATTTGTATTTACTCCGTTCCTCTCTCCTTCCCTTACTCTCACGTACTAAATTATAATCTATCTAATGACTAAACTATCCATCTATCTATCTATCTATTCTCCTCGCTATTCAGAATAGATATTATACAGTCTGTCTCCAATCAATAGAATCGCTCTATAATTACTCAATTCATAATGCATTTGATTTGAGTTGCATGCTGTACTTGATTTGTTTGAATCAAAGGAAGGTTTAATCAAAGAACAGCATATTAATGGCAAATAGCAGATAGCAATAGCAACACAGTTTATGTGCTCAAAGGAATTGTAATTGGTACGAAAATTGTCGGAGTCAATTGTATAGTACTGAATAGAAGATAGATTTAGTTAGATGATTCGGAGGTAACATGTATCTACTTGCCCATTAAGCCTCGTAGCAGTTGTTTATAAGCAATTTTTGTTCTGATTGGAAGGGTGCGGTTGCCGATCAGTCTTATACAAGACGCTACTTCTCTATTTTCTTGGGTGGCTACGCATTTTGTTTACACCATAAGTAATGTATACACCAACAGATTGCGTAGTAAGTTAAAATTAGATCTTAGGTGAAGAACAAGATGGCGTTGTACCACATTTGTTTTTAAACGGTTTTATTTAGCTCACCCCGTTTGTTTATTTATTTATTTGTTTGTTTAGATCAAATTTAGTAATTGAAATTTAACCCTCTTCCCGTTAAC
>DWNR01004777.1:0-10622 GCA_018250455.1 Polygonus leo
TTGGCGTGTAATGTCGAGCTGGTCGCCGGTGCGCAGACGTCCCCTAGACTAGATAATAAATTCTGTTCATTAAGTTATTGTATGCTGTCTGCTGACTCACTCTTCATATTTGGATGTATTTGGTTGTATATGGATGTTGAGGTTTGGGACAATATTGAGGTATTGTTTCAGTGCTTTCCTTTCTAAAAAAAATCTTTTGCTGCACAATTATGGATATTCCTTACCCCATTTTAATTTATGAATGTTTTTGCATTTTGTTATGAGGCGGCTATAAACAATATACCTGTTTGCATAGTATATATAAGTAATAAAAAAATCTCTCAAGGAACGATGCCTAACCCAAGCCAAACAGTAGTTCAGTTTAAACGACTCCTTAAAATTAACACATCACTTTTAACAAACAAACAAAACCAGTTTTTATATCAATAAATATATGACAAAGCAAGCAGGGATCTTAACGAGGTCTCAATGTTGCAGACCGGTACACTTACTGCACTCAGAATGACTGATTCAAACCGCTAGTGATTTATGTTGGCCGGTAATGGCGCGATGATAAGTCATTTGGCGTGTAATGTCGAGCTGGTCGCCGGTGCGCAGACGTCCCCTAGACTAGATAATAAATTCTGTTCATTAAGTTACTGTATGCTGTCTGCTGACTCACTGTTCGTATTTGGATGTCGAGGTTTTGGACAATGTTTGGTATTTTTTAGAGTTGGTTTGTATTTGTGATTTAAAATTAGAGTGGTATGGGCGAATACTTAACAACAACAACAACAACAATAATTGTTTATTGTGCACCGAAAACGTGATTTACAAAAATTTAAGCATTTTGTTAAGTAGGCACAAAAGGCGGTCTTATCGCTAAATAGCGATCTCTGCCAGACAACCTTAGGGTAGGAATGTAGGCTCAACGTGATTAAAAGGAGTATTTAAAAAAAGCTTTTCTTAGAAAATCTTTTTACGCAGTTATGAGTCTTTCTTAGATTATTTCATTTATTTATATATTTTTTGCATTTCAGTATCGAACGGCTTTACGGTAATTTTGACAAAATAGCAAAATTATGTTTGGGTCAATGAACTTGATAGTATGTTTACATATTGAATAAAGACAAGGTATCCTCCTAGCCAAACAAGATGCTTGTTTGCATAAACTATCTAGTTAACGTTTTAATTTTGATGCGTTTTTGCCATTACTTGGCACGAAGACAAAAGCTTCGACGTGTAAATGGATGCGTGATGAAAGACGGTAATGCATAAAGCAAGTAAAAATATAAAATGAACCATTAAACGGACCGAAGTGAACTATCTCGACGTCGGAATATAATGAGAAGATCGTTTAATTATATTCAATGACTACGCAGTTTCGACCACCATCTTATGTGTGCGACTATCGAATGAAACGATTTATCTTTGTATTATTAACTTGCTAAAGAAATGATTCATTGCTGTAGGGCAAACATTTGATGGCGTGATTGCAAAGATGGGAACACTTTGATATGGATGATGTCTATGTATTCGGTCGGATTTACTCGGCCTATGTTTTGAGATGACAACTTAACCTGCCTTTAGCATCTAGGCTTAATAAAAATACATGAAGAAATAAAAAACGCACTTATATAAGTATTGCTGAGACATTCAGACCGTATGGAGGAACAATGCAAGTTCAACATTACAATAAATTCGTGGCTCCTACCATATTATTGCAGATACTAAGTTTCTTTAGGTGCAAACTGCAAAATTTCAGCAAACCTAAGGAAACAAGTTAACTGATATAACGAAATAAAAGTTTGTAAAGATATTTTTTGGTCATTCTACTATTGCCATAACTAGTTTATCAGTAATTTAAAGTGAAGTGGGTTATGCAACAAACCTAGCAAAGAGTTTTGTATTTAATTTCCATGACTCTTTGCCACGATTGACTGGATACAAAATCTCTCTACAGTTTTCACTTTCACGTGACATTGAAAATCGACTTTAACCTGGTTTCTCTCTGTTCCAGTGCGGAGCTACGACAAACACGACAAATGCGGGCTGGTGTGGATACCGCGGGTGGTGGCGTACAGATGTCGCACGTGCGGCATATCGCCGTGCATGTCCATCTGCCGCGAGTGCTTCCACCGCGGCGACCACTCCACGCACGACTTCAACATGTTCCTGTCGCAGGCGGGCGGCGCTTGCGACTGTGGCGACAACTCCGTCATGAAAGAGGACGGGTGAGTTGGTCACTGATCCTGGTTCATCAGCAAACCTTTACTTTACTCTTCTAGGAGTTGAGCTAGGTCTCCTTGAAAGGATTCCTAGCAATGAGGAGTTAGGCCGTAGCCACCAGAAAGAGGCTTTGTTGTCTTCATCTGAGCTAGTTTCGAAAAGTACCTTGTATTTAGAATCTAGCTCAAGTGAATATGACAAATGTGGGTGGTCTTCTCTCAGAATGAGCAGTTGGTAAGTTGGTGAGGAAAAACTATGGTATGTTGTTTCCTCGCGCTATTTTCCTTAACATAAAGGCAAGTGACAGAGGAGAAGCTCATTTTCTGGATGTTTTGATGACAAGCATATCTGAGGTTTCTTAAGGTTTTAAATATTTATTCTTTTAGAGAATTTTACTATTGATTTGATATGAGAATGTATAAACTTTAACATATCGTTAAGATCTAAATAATAACAAAGACATATTTGGATCCTTTTGTTAAACAACTTCCATGTTCAAATAGGTATCAAGTCTCAACGGTGACTTGTTGTTTATCTGGAATACGTGTTTCGAGGTTCAAGAACCTATGATAATGTAATGTTGCGAATATCAAGATATCCTCTTAAGAACAACAGATGCAAAGAGCCAAATAAACATTACTTAAAGTAAAGACAATTTTGTTTCGATCGGAGCTATAAAATACATTTCCGCATCAAGATATCTTCCAGCTCGCGGAGAGCGGAGGTCGGTATAGACATTTATGGTGGTTTCGTCGCGATAAGATCGCGTGCTCGCGCGCCGGCGTGTGTAACGGGGGCGGCGTGACGTCACGCGCTGACAGCCGAGCAGGAAGGTGGGCCTACGCTTCGGCTATTTGGGGCGATTCACTGTCGGCCCAGCAATTTGTTGTATGGCTTCGTAGGTGAAGCGGTTGTGTGGTGGCGACAATGATGTGGCAAGTGTTGCTCGCAATAAGTCCTTTGGGGCTGATGTAATTTGTTTGTTACGTGAAAGTTTATTAACACAGAAAGAATATTCATACAGGACTTGATTCAATTAGATTGACCCACAGAGACGTTGTTGCTCCAGATGCATATGTTGTTAGACGGCGCATATTCTAGGTATTAATTTTCTTAAGTGTGTAGATTTCTTGACAATAGTCTTCACGGATAAGCAAATTACTTATAATTTTTTCAGACATACCATCGTATGTCTGAATTAAAAATTATAAGTAATTTGCTTTGAAAAGACAGAGCCGGATTTGAATTTCGGAACAACAACTTATTTGTCAATATGAGTATATCCATGGTCGAATCCATGGTCGAAATAATGTGTAATACAGTAATACATACTTTATCGTGTAAATACAGATTTTATAATTCTAACACACGGATAAAGTAAGATAAGGAGAACAAGAAACACCAACACCTTATTGGATTTCCGCGGATTGTGTTAATTGCGGTCAGAATGAATCACGTCAATGTTTTAATGGTACAAGATACCGATCAAAACATCGTGACAATGTACCATAACTATGTCGTTTCTTTGTGAATCATTCGCCAAGTTTTATGGCCTTTATAAATATGGTCAGTGACTTGTAATGATCATAGGCAGCGATATTTCTTGATTCGTCATTAAACAGCGCGGTTTACTTTGACTCACATTTGTCGTAAATCATGTATAATTATTTTAGTTTTTTTTTTCAATGAGTATTTTTCTATATAATTATATTTTTGTAACCGTCATAACCTTCCGCAATGAAATTAATTGTATTTTCATTTGTGACGCGTCATTGGTAACAGAATAGTAGACCATACTTGCAAACCTACAAATAAGATTTAGTGTTTGGGATTGATCACAGGTTTTAACTGTAGCAAGAGCTCGCTTTCTAACTAATATCCACCGTATTGGTTAGAAAGCGAACTCTTGATCAATTTTTATTTTATTACAACAATTAATTGTATTTATTCACCGTAACATGTACACGTGTCAGATATTTGCATCGTAACTAGAAGTGGACTTATCATAATGTTATGTACCTGTGCACTTCCTGAAATCAATTACGTCTTCATTTGAACTATAGGAATTTGAAATAAAATAAGTAATTAAACGTTTGTATCCAAGTGTGCACTTGTCATGAAACATTTGCATTTATTATTAAGTTTAGTAGTTCTCTATAAGCGGCCGATGTAAAAATGCAAAATGCGCCAGGTGGTAGAACTCGTGTAGTTCAACCAAGGAGGTACACCCGCCACCCTCATAATCCTCCGTGAAGCAATTTACTGTGTTTCGGTTTGGAGAGGCGTGGTTGCCGGCTATACTTACAAACGAGGCGAACATCTTAGTCCTCAAGGGTAGTAACGAACTTGTGGTCAACCTTGGATCAATCGTACTTGGGGATGACTACTAATGTCCATGGGCGGCAGTAAACACTTACAATCAGGTGGACTGCATGCTCGTTTGCTACCTTTACACTATAAAAAAAAATCTATAGGTTACCGTATTAATAGGGGATCAATAAGATCAATAGACTTCGATGTCCGTCCCTCAGTCCGTCCGGCAATCGGTAGACACATGTGTATTACAATGGGTACTACAGCAATAAGCTTTTTAAAGTCAGTCAGTCATTGGCTCATTCCAAACTATGAACATAATATTATCGTAAACGGATCTGCACATGTCAAAAGTATTCTTTCAATCACTCACTCAATCGACTCAATCGTACTTGAATTTGACCAGAGGGTCAACGCATCGGGGATGATCACTAATGTCCATGGATGGCAGTGACCACTTACCACCAGGTGGACTACATGAGTTTGCTACCTTTAGACGATAAAACTTTTAATTTTCTCATTTTATATACTCAATCCGATGATATAATACTATTTTATATGAGTACAATTTATCAAAACTGCATAACTTGCGCAATACAGTGACGGTACCATATTTATCATACAGTAGATGGTGCATCAGAATTTATACGGAGAATTCTCCATTGTTTTCATAGTCTTATTGTTCTAGAGATTCATCAACACTATAAATTGTTTCAACAGCCAGGTTTGCAGCGGAACGATATATTATTTTCGAATAGAAAACATAACAATATTCTTATTGTTTTCCAAGATGATTTAAATTTTGCTTACATTTATTCTTTTGAGTCTGGGCTTGTAAATGATTATTTAACCTATCTCTCAAAAGACTTTTAATACTTTTAAATACTTATAATACCTTAAATCTTGATATAAGTTTAGTGTGGTGTATCTGTGTGTCTGTCAGTGCCATTATAGCTCTTAAGCCAAAGAATTGATTCTGATTTTGTTTTTTTTTGCTCACGTTGACTTTATTGCAATTATTCTTAGCTGATTTAGAAAATCTGTTACACACGTTTGTAAATCAATAGCTCTTTTCTAGTTGATCAATGAAATCATAAAATGCTGCCTATCTATCACGGTCTACCGTGATTTTAATAGGAATAAATCAATCTATCATTAAATCAGAGTTTTGCTTGATGCTACAGCATTAAGAACTATCTTGCTAATTTCAGATTATGCTTCAGTATGATGATCTATACACTGAATTAGAAATATACTAAACCTTACTTGCAGTGTTTGATCTCGTTGATATTGACTTTTAGAGTCGATTTTTTTTTAAAACACCATGTTCTTAAAGACACCAGCAATATTTAAGACCTCTGTATGTTTATTTTATTTCTTCTTTTATAATATAGACATACTAACTTAATTTAGCTTCTAACCAAATAACTGTGTACTGCATATTGCGAATTATGTTTATGATTCAGGTGCCACTCCCGTTTTCCATTATCCAAGTTTGTAACTAAATATGAAAATTCCACTCCAGAAATTGCAAATGTTACCCAACTATTCCAATTTCGAAGACGCGTTGCGGTATGGTAATTTATTACAACTGTTATTTAATATATTCCTATTCCATTTCAGGATGAGAGAGTACGTTGAAGAAAATGAGAAGAACGACCCTCTCATACATGCTCCAGACAAGAAAAACAACCCTTGGGCCGAGAAAGGGAAATGCGTTATCATGTAACTTTACTAACGTAACAACCCTAATAAAAATATCACCGAAAATTCTAAAAGACAACTGTTTTGGCGTGCGAACACTTATCGATAATGGTCTGGTTATACCACTACTGCACCTAGCTCAGTACATAATAATGAAGACTAAGGAATGATATTGGATGACTTGGACGGAGCTGACTTATTACTGCCGGACAATATAAAGAATAGCCACGTAGAATCGAGTCCAACGGTCGTTTTAGATAAGCCAAACTCCACTTAGATTTGTTTATTGATTTCGACGTGAATTTCGTTCACCGACAAAATAATCTAGTCCTTAAATTCTATAATGTAAAGAATGTACATTTTGACTGTGCGCGACGCAAGGATGTACTTATGAATGTTTTGTTAAAAGAAATAAAAATGGTTGTAAATACGTTAAATTTTGTATTTCTAGTAATAGAATGTTCGGTCACGAGTCTGTGGGTAGAAGTAAAGGGAAAGTAATTGTTGGACGGGTTAAAATTGTACATTAAAGCGTAATTACGACAACGTATGTAACAACCAGTTTATTTTAGTTTAAACTTAATGAAGGAGATTTTATGAATTATGTTATACGAATGCCTTGAAAATTTCCAGAATCTCTCGCGTTTGTTGATAAAGAACCCGTGCGGCTCCATACAAACAGCAACTTCCTCCTAGAAATTTGTATGGATTTGCTATGGATTCTGATTGCGCCGACCGGAAGCGAAGACCTAACTTCCACGGTCAGTGACTTTTGTGTTGATCTCTAGCTGCGAGAAAAAGCTTTGCCATCGGACCTAGTTGATAAAATTTGTAAATTAAATGCGAAGATTCATTGAGCTCGTGAGTCTTCGTATTTAAAAATAATATTTAATATTAACAATCTTTTAGGGTTAAATCGCAGATCACAACTTAACATCTATTTGCTGAATCACGGTATCGTGGATGCTATTCAGGAATTTAAATTAGGTATTGGCAATAAAGAAAACTTAGATGAGAATAAACGACGAAATGTTAAACGTAGTGCAGTGAAAAATAATATTAAACTTAAGGTAACTTTCATGGATAAAATGCGACATAATCTTGTTCGAAAACAATTTAATTGTAAGCCGATTTAGGATAATTTTTTATGAACTCAGGTATATTCCGCAGTGCCATTATATAGTAATGCTTCTATGACATAACTCTTAGCGCTCTATCTCTACGCTCCAGTACGTCTATTTATACATTTTATTGTGTCCCAAAATTCTCTTCAGGTTTTTTTCCCACCAATATAAGTTCGAGTAATGTATTGAGCAGAATTTGCCCCACATTGAGCATTAAACATTTAGGTAATTAATCATCTATCGACTACAATTTTAAATCTAGCACTTGATTAGCTTAGTATTAATTCAAAATTTAAATCAAAATAAACTTCTACCTAAGTCACAAGGTTTACTTGCTAAAGCGAACTATCGTAGATTCCAAAATAAAATTCTTCTAAATTATATCTAAGAATATTGGATTTGAAATTCTAATACTCGTCCTGATTGAATCCTGTTATTTTCGAAACCTATTGATTGAACATTAACAGATGACATTCAATCAGAAGGAATATTAGTGTCATCTCAAGTAGTGCTACTAATCTTACATTCCATTTAAAGGGATTGCCTATAATCCTAATTTTGATTAAAATAGAAAAGTTTAAACGTACGCACTGTAGGTAATTATAGATTTAAAGTAAAAACTAACCTAACCTTTAAAAAATCTTAAATTAATTAAATACCTTCCTCCTTACTACCATATCTAGACATGAACTATGAAAAATCATTCTGGCTGTGAGTAATTCCCATTCGTTTAGATGTCTCTCATTGTCATTAGAGTCAGAAAATGATTTTCTTCAACAGAACGCTAATACCGACAATAAAGTAATTTCGACTTTGGTTTTCTTTACCTCTGAACCCATAATTCGTAGCATTTGGAATCTATGTCAATTTCTTATACGTACTTCTATCTCTCCATTACTACTTACTTCTCATACGTCTCGTGTCTCTTCGTTATTTCGTCTTCTCCTATTTTTCTCATCTTTACCCCATCAATTTTAATTTTACATCGTATGTCCTTTCTTAGCCGATATAGTTTTAAAGATAGAATTAGGAAGTAATGAGTAGTGTTAGTAATAAACTAAGCGAGAATCAAAGTTGTTTGTTAACTTATACGATAAAATTGCAATTCAGAGCATTAGCCGTAGTTATAATTAAAATGAAACGTAATGTGTTTATTTAAAATGACCTAGTAAATTAATTAAGGGATGTTTTAAGATGGCAAAGTTTTTCCTTTATTGGCGTGTGCGTCCGGGAAATTTTCAAGGCGTTCTCACTCGATTTTATTAAGTTTTATTGTATATTTTATTTCTTCGTATTTATTTGTATTCTAAGTTGTTTAAACCAAAGATTGTTCGCTTAAATCGATGACGTTACAACTTTAGTGTTGTACTTGAAGTAACGCTCATCTGAATGTCAATAAATAAATCCTAGCGTTATAGTTTAACATTTTATTCAACTCCATATTTAATTTAAGCTACTAAGAAAAAACTTAAACAGTAATTTTTAAAGGATTAATCCAAAATTTAATAACTAGGTAAGGTGATATTGGAAATGATTTTTTTAGAATCAATAGGCTAAGGTATTATATGTTATTATTAATATGTAATCAGTAATCACTGAAATAAATCAAAATCTGTAATATTTGTTGAATTTACTTCTTAATTCCTATTTACACAAACAAAATGCATTAGCCTCAAACAAGCTATTCCCGAGGTATTCCCGATGCGATATGACATGGGGTTCTTCAATAAAGGCGCGAAAAGAGCTCTCCTCCAAAGCCGGCGATGCATTGGCGGTCCCTCTGGTGCTGCAAATTTCCATCAGCGGCGATGACTACTTACCATCAGGTAGCCCTTCTGCCTTATCGCTAGGTTTAGATATATAAAAAAGCATCCACTAAATGTAAAGTGGACGCTGATGCACATATTTATCTTGAATCAATACAGGCTAACTAGATTCCTACCGTAGTTCAATAATAAAAGCGTTAACTTACACTTAATCATCAAAGGTAACCTTTGATGATTAAGTGTAAGTTAACGCTTTAAGTTACTATAAATTGGTCATGAACTTCTAAAACCTCAACTTAAAACCGCCTGAAAAATTGGTAATGAGGATATTGCAGCAGATACTTTCACAGAACTTGTAAATGTAATTAATTGCAAATTTCCACAATTCCACTATCGCTAATTTTTAAATTAGTTCATGACGAATACACACAAAACTAACAAACACACTTCTTTATCGTATAAAGGTAGAAAACGAACATGCAATCCACCAGATAAGGTATAAGGTAAGTGGTCACTGCCACCCATGGACCTCAGTAATCATCCCAAACACAATTAAATCGTACCTAAGTTTGATCACAGATGCGTTGCTACCCCTGAGGACTAAGATGTTCGCCTCGTTCATAAGTATATCCGGCAACAACGCCTCTCCAAAGCGAAACACAAAAATTGCATCACGGTGGATTACGAGGGTGGCGGTGGTACCTCCCCAGTCGAACTAAACGAGTTCTACTACCTATCTAAACACTCTATCTATGTAAGAGCAGCAAACGAGTAAGATGCAGCCCCTCTTATGATAAGTGATCACTGCCAACCACAGACATTTATAATCAACCCCAAAGTACGATTGAATCCTTCCTGAAATTCACCACGAACGTGTTAATGTACCCCTGAGAATTAAGATGTTTGCTTCGGGGGTAAGTATAGCTGGCGGACATGCCGACCAAAACACAAAAAATATTCATAGAGGATCACGAGGGCGGCGGTGGTGGATAAAATGCTTGAAGAACTAACAGCAAATACACAAGCTCTACCACCTATTAAAATATCATATAAACTAAAAACTACAGATATACTAAGAATATGATCATTTTTAGCATATTTTAGTGCCTTTCTTAAATGATCTTCGGAAGTCTTACACGTTTATAAATATGTATATAGTTTAAGTTTAACAGAAACCATAAATCTGATACACGATACAATCTAACACAATGTAAAGGAGAGGACGATTTACGTGGTGCAGCAGACATTGCACAGGATTTTTAATTGCACCTCTTTTTACAATTTAAGAAAAAAAGTGTCTCCACTAAGTAACCTACTGCATACCAGACAAATGACAATATTAATCTTAACATGTTCTACTAAAAATATAAAATCAAAAAACACATTTACACAAACTATAACAAATATACTGGTCTGCACACTAAGATTCTACAGTTAGGGCCGGTTGTATCAAACTGTTGGTTAATGTAACATACGTACGTTAAATAATAACGATTACGTAGGATGT
>DWNR01004778.1:0-10622 GCA_018250455.1 Polygonus leo
AACAGGGGAATGTGTCCATTTCAGATAATAAGTTGGTTCCGTATCAATTACTGGCCTCGCGTTACGCGACACCTTTATTGAAAAGTTTATCGGTTGGACGCTTTTTGTTTTCAACTCGATTGTGTATTGTCTAAGAATGCTTGAATGTTGTCTGAAATCAATTATTAATTATTCCGCCGTCAAATATGCTTATTTTATAGAAATAAATGGCAAAATATAAGTTTAGTTCACATACCTTGGTTAAATTATAAAAATGAAAATGTGACTTACATTCATTGAAACCTTTATAATTGGAACCCATAGAATAGAATATAATATAAAATAATCCTAGTAATATTATAAACGCGAAAGTTTGTAAGTATGGATGTTTGTTATTCTTTCACGTAAAAACTACTGAATAGATTTTAATGAAACTTTACAATAATATAGCTTATACATCAGAATAAAATATAGGCTACAATATTTTCATTTTTTTTTAATGGCAGAGCAACGTTTGCGGGCTCAGCTAGTTATTTATGAAGAGGTTACACTGCGTAGTTCGACTCTATAATTAAACTGCAACTGAAACATCTATTTCCACCTCGAAGTAGCCATTTTGCCAGGTGGTAGAACTCGTTCAGTTCAACCGGGAAGGTACCACCGACACCCTCATAATCCTCATAATACTGGAGAATAACTCTACAACTGTGATCAACCTCAAATACGACTTCAATCGGATTTGGAGTAGATGACAAACTTCCATTGGAGGCAATCATTTAGCATCAGGTGGAATGCATGAGCATTTGCTTTTTCCACACATTAAAAAATGCAACAGGTTCATAAAGGCAGGTACACACTACGTGCGATACAGCAACCCGATAAACAATTACGACAATTTTATGGCGTTTTTAAAGACACTAAAATTTAACCAACAAAGCGAATGTAAATAAAAATATTATGAAACAGTGAGAAAGCTCTACGAATGTGGCTTAGCCGTTAAAAATGTTATGGCTGCAATCAATTTACTGATGTCACCGTAGTTTTCGGAAGGCGAGTTTAAATTTTGACGTTTATTGCCGCGGACGTCAAATGCTGTGACCTTTATGGGCAGCAGGACCACGCTATTAAATTACGGGATTTCGTAAGTACACATATTAAAAGATATTGCTAGTCAGAAACCATAGATACCTTGTTTTAAAAAAAAATTAGACAACTGAACGCTTGTTTGACTTGTACAAGCTATACATGTATGGCCTATAAACGACGATTATGATTTTGAATTGTGACGTACATTGTATACGATGACACTGTGTATCGGTAGATGCAACAGCAGCAATACTACTGCTAGGCTAAAAGCATCAAAATAAACAGCGAATATTTTCCCAGGCAGAACTCATGAGGTTCGACGTGGAAGGTACCACCGCCGCCTCCTCCGTGAAGCAATTTATTGTGTTTTGGTCTTGGAGAGGCGTTGTTGCCAGCTGTCGAAGCAGTTGCCAGCTCAGGTAATCAATCATACTTGGGATTGATTACTCAAGTCCATGGACTTGGAAGGTATGACCATTGTATGTACGGTAGACTTGGAAGATATAACCAGACCTTCCATGGAAGGTAGTGACTACTTGCCATCAAGTGGACTGCATGCTCGTTAGGTAAAATTGTACGATAAAAAGAAAAACAAAAAATTGTGACTTATCGATTCATCTTGCCCAAACTGCTAGTGGCACAGTCAAGGGGATTGAAACACATAAAATAATTTTACGATTGTCCCCACCTGTTACGTTATTAAGGAGATAGTGTTTAATTGCGTTTTATATCATCCCAGCCATTTTACGAGTACTTATCTCCAAGTTTGTTTTAGGCGTAATATAGTAGTGTTGGTTATAACGGACTGTCGTTAAATTCAAATACATATTTCAATTCTGGACATTGATGGCTAAGGACCATACGTGCGTTATCTCGAATGGACGTTTTGAATTGATTTCTTTATAACAGAGTTATAAAACTCTTCAATAATTGTAGGACATTCACGGAGTTTTACGACGGACATTTATTTCTGTGACATGCACTTATGGCGGCCTAGTGACTTCATTCGCATTAATGAAATACAAAAAGAAATCTTTTAAGTTAATTTTTAACCGACTTTAAAAAATACTATGTTCTGAATGTATCTGTCAGAGAGGCCGGCGAACGCTAGGCCTTATGTAAGGACTATCTACCGCTGACTACCCACTCATATAAACACATTTTTTTTACAATTAGGGGAACTAACTCTGTTTATAATTAAATGTTGGTGCCAAGTGTGCCAAGAGTGGAGGTCTTTATGCATCGTGCATAAAGATCGTCCTAAACGTCTTAATGCATCGTGAAGGAGAATAGTCTTACAGCAATAATTTATGGAAATCATCTTGTAGGACGACGTTCATTGAGTGTATACTTTAAACGTACAATAAAATAGATGATGTAATGACGATGCTTCCGGAGTTGAATCATACAGAGTCTACCATCTTCAAACGAACCGAAAGGGAAGTCTCAAAGATTGAAGTCACATGTGCATGAGCATATAATACACAATTCATTTTTCTTCAAACACAACCCTCGTTTGCGCGCGGGGCAAAATTGACCCGATAAGCATCGTTTGCTTGCCGTGAACACAATTGTTAACGACTGTATTTATTTGTATAATAAAGACATCTCCGGTCATATAATTTAAAGGAAATTGTAGCTTTAATTTCTATGGAGATAGGGGTGAAAATCATCGGTGATGTTTGTTACATTCGCTTGGTTGTGATAATAGGCGCCCCGTGGAGCGACTCGCGAGGCTTTTGTATGGGTAATTTCATTTCTGCTCACCCCTCACTTGTTAGTAGCGTAATAGCATTGTAACTCATTAGACGGTGTATATCAGTTGAGAATAACTAATTCTTCTGTATTGTACGGTATACATTTAAAATTCTTGTAACAGTAAGAATACTTGAATTCCTTGCGCTAAAAATATGATAAGATTATTTTATGTTGTATATTGTCTTTTCATTTGCATTATTTAGAAACACATAATAACAATGTTTTCCTTCCTTCAAAATTAATAGCATTGAGATGAAAATGGATGCTAAAATTCTTAAGCTACAAACAACTAATAAAATGGATTATTAAATACTTAAATGTTATATATTTCAATAACAATAAATTAATAGTATCAGATATGCCCAATGGGTGCCTAAAACATTTTGTTGCATTAAGATTACAAAGTTAAAATTTAGGCAAATACCTAAAAGTAAACGAGCTCAGAGTGTTTTGGCATTTAAGTTGTATAAAAAGATAATACTTTAGCTTTTTTGTTACCGTCATCTGTTTCTAAAATATTTTTATACTCTTGTTTATCACCGTGGCGGATTCGGGCTGGATGTGAATAACAATAAAACATTTCCACCGCTGTGTCAAACCTCCACAAACGATCAACAAACGCCGTAGAAATTAAGATATCATTATAAAAATGAATCTTTTTTAGTGCACCTTTTATATATACGACGCCGTGGCGAGGACGATTCGACTACGACTTTTGATAACATTATTTTGTGGCCTACAGTGTAAAAAATATTTTCTATATCCTAGTCTCCTAAAAATTAGGTATTATATGATATTTGATTCATCATCGCAACTCAGTATTATCCCACTGTTGGGCGATATCCTTCTGTCGGGTCTCTTTTATAACACGCAATAAGAAGACGGAAGAATATATGTGAAGTCTACCATTTTTTTTTATCGAATGAAGATAGCAAACAAGCAGACAGTCCATCTGATGACAAGTGGTCACTGCCGCCCATGGACATTAATAATCACTTCCAAGTACGATTCAATCGTATCTGAGTTGGACCACCGATGTGTTTCTAACCCCGGGGACTAGGATGCTCGCTCCGTTCGTAAGCACGCGTCTCTAAACCGAAACGCAAGAATTGCTTCACAGACGATTATAGAGGTGGCGATGGCGACCTGTCCGGTCGAACTATACCTGACAATTACGTGAAGTAGTAAACGATTGCCAAGTTATAGACTTTACATATCCTTCGCTAAGATGTTTTTCGACAATCTCTTATCGGCGTAAGTTTATCCTCTAATTTTTTATCGTAATCAAAAAAATAATTATGTTATTTCAGAAACGCACGAGTGCGGGCTTATGATTCCACCCTCGACCATCCGCAAGGTCGGACTCTTAACCACTAGGGTATCACTGCCCATTAGGTAACTTGTAGATTACTAATAGTAAAAGTTGAAAAGTAAGTTCCTTTGTCAAAATATAAGAATAAAACACTTCTAGGCGTTCAATCAAAACTTATACTTTCAGTTAGACAATCAAAGCCCTCGATGAAATCTCGTGTTGCAAATTTCAACTTACCATGTGACCCGTCTACCATATCGCTAGGTTGACGTATAAACAAGAAATATAATTCTCATAATATTATGTAAATTTAAACCCTGTTATAAAATAAATCATAATAGACCGACAACGTATACAAACGAACCAACACACAAGCCTATTATTGTTCTTTAGTCTTCGATACGTCTAAAAAGTTTCTTCTCATTAGAGCAGGTGAAACGTGGAATTGTATTAAAACGTTATAATATTAATGTTTTATTTTGGCAACCTACCATTCGAGATACGTTTCGTGGGTATTGGTACAGTGCAAGTTGTGAAAGAAAAGCGGGCAATCATTTCTTATTTAATATAACTATAGCATGTAATTATTAAAGAATACAGTTAATATTTATTTTTCGGTAACTTAATTTATATAAAAATATTGCCTTTCTAAGTATATTGAAATAATTTAAAGTTTTAGTTATACGAATTATATCTAGCTATTTTTGTTATTTTTTCGTGCTCATGAATACAAAACTAATAATGAAGGCTTATGTATAAGTATGCTAAAAGTTTTTAAAAGGATTTTTCCTCTAAAACTGCTTTTAAACACATACAGTAGCGTATATCCAAGGCTCGTCTCCGCTTATGACTTGGTCCAGGAATGAAGCGTGACCCTCGAATGCCGGCGGGGGTCCAGCGAGCCGGTCATCAATTATATCAGCCGCCTGTGCTGCCCTCTCGTGTCATAGGATACGTCAACAGGTGCCCGATGAACATGTAATTTAATTTTGATATTAGATAAACAATCGAAACATGTGTACGGATCGAAGATGGACAATTGATGACCTGAAACGACTCTCTTATTTACGTTGCTTTAGCGACGAGCTTAACAAAAAGAAGTATGTTCTATAATTATTCCACTAATGTTATGTACCTATGTTACAAATATGGATGAAATATCAATTGAGCACTGACCTTCTTTTTCACTGACAATTAAGAAAGTTTAAATTGTATTTGTTTAAGAGCTATAACTAAAGGTTAATTAATTCTGTAACTTATGTCATATCGAAAGATATAATGACTATTGTTAATTAATCACTGTAGCAACTCATATTCTTACAAAAACTATGGCTGGCACAGATAATTAAACTGTAATTATCGAACAGATATTGGTATATTCGCATTTGGTTGTGATTTATTTTTGATCTCCGTGCCACGCTGACTGCATCATCTAACAAGGGTTGACACATGTTGGAAAAAAATAATAACAATGGTTTTAGTTCGATGTTGCACAAAAGTTAGTTGTCATACTTTATAATTTGTTCTATTTGACAAGTTATAATTGGCTAACTGATTTATAGTTTTTGTTGTTATTTTAATAAGTATCTAGCTATTAAGAGAATTGTAACACTTTTGTTTTTGGCTATTCACACGGACAAAAATATTCCAAACCAAACAATTTTCTACGTTTTCCGCTCTTAGAAACTTCCATTACATTTGTAATTTGAAAAAAGACGATAAAACATAAATGAATTTTTAATGTAACAGGAAATTGGAATTTTTAAAATCTACATTTAGCAATAATATAAAATATAAAAAGCAATTGATTTCCGGGAAATACACGACAGCCCTAGGAGCGCCGTACATCGTGATTAGCCGCGCAGCGTGCTCGCATTCCGCGGTACAAATTGAGACGTCGGTAATTATTTACCCCGCGCCCATTAGCCGGGTTAACTCCGGCATGGGTATTCTTTCTAATATATTACAGACCGAACGTTTCCAACTATTTATTAGGTATTAACTTAAGTAGGTATGTATGTTTTATTGTTCGATGTTGTAATGGTTAGATACTATTTTGGTCGGGTGTTTATAAAATTGAATATTTGTAAGGCGGGTAATATAATAAACTTACTTCAAAATATTTTAATAATATCCTTAAATATCACCAAACATATTGTGGTAGCCACCTACTTGTACTGACACAACAATTTGCCATTTTGAAATTGCGTAACATATCGAGAAAGTTAATCATCATGTTTTTTGTCTAAACTTAATTATAACTGTGCAGTGTAAGTTTTTTATATAAATAAATTATAAAAAAAGACTATGGCTCTATATTATACTACCATATTCCCTTAAGCTGTACCTGCGGATACTATGCCTTCAATTATTCCAGGTCACTTAGTTCAGTAACCTAATACAATAATTTTTTTTATTTTATTTTTTCGTCTTAAGGTAGCAAACGAGCATGCAATCCATTGTATCAACCTTAAACCGATTAAACCATATCCAAGACTAAAAAAAAATGCATTGCTACTCCTGACGATTAAGATGTCCGTCTCGAAATATCGCCGGCAACCACGTCTCTACAAAACCGAAACTTAAAATTGTTGCCTCACTGGAAATTACGAAGGTGACGGTAACACTTCCCTTATCATCCTCCGTGAAGCAATTTATTTTGTTTCGGTTTGGGGAGGCGTGGTTACCGGCTATACTTATATATGAACGAACAACTTAGTCCTCAGGGGGTAGCAATGCATCTGTGATTAATTTCAGGTATGATTCAATCGTACTTGGGAATGATTACTGATGTCCATGGGCGGCAGTGACCACTTACCATCAGGTGGACGGCATGCTCGTTTGCTACCTCTATACAATAAAAAAAACACCCCGGAAAAACTACACGAGTTCTACAATCTGAATCCAGTATCCTTAGGTGATCCTGTTTATCTTTAGTTAGTAAAGTAAGAATGAGATTTACGATTATGGAATTGGTATCCTCTACACATCTTTAAAATTGTTTTTCTCTTACTAGTGTTTTCTTTTGCCTGAAAACAAATGAGAAACATTTCTAATAGATACGATACCTGTGAGAATATTAATAAGTAACTTTACGGCATGCCTGGAATTTGAACCTTGTAACTCCAGTATGAAAGGCAGGAATGTTAACCTTAGATAAAAGTTTCTCACTAGTCTTCTCTACAAGCTGCACAAAAAATACTATAGGTATTACTCATAGATTATACTTAAGCTTAATAAATAATTATCCCAAAGCAAAACTTAAGGTAGACTTTTTACAACAAAAACAAACTTAATATTTCATTTCAGAACAACACATACTGTAGGTAGGTACATAAGAGTTTTTGCTCCAATCCTGCTAAATAATAAATGGTTATTAATTTCAATAATGACTTTAATTACGTCAAGGCACGCGAGGTGGCGCTTCTGCACGAAGTCACGGGTTTTATGACCACCTGCCACTAATTAAAACGTTAATTATATTTACTTCACGGTTTCGGAAAATTTACTTGTAAGAAACTCCACCTATATTTCTTTGAGTTGAATTGATAGCCTGTCAGATAGCATAATTTACGAATTATTCATTCAAATATTTATATTAGCGAATATTATATAAATAAATTATATATTCTATAATTATTATTTCATAAAGAATGCTTATAATTTTATTGTACTTTAAAATAAGTATGTTTAAAATAAAATAACGAAACTTACTGTAGAATGGAAAATTATGCTCATTCATTCAACATGACCATTAATGAGTCTTTGACTGAAATTATAATTTCTTGGTTAATTTTTAAATTATCATCATCATATCATTGCAAAACTGCAATGTAAGGCTTGATGTTCAGAAATAAATATGTTTTTATCGTATAAAGCTAGCAAACGAACATGCAGTCCACCTGATGGTAAATGGTCACTGCCCATGGACATCAGTAATCATCCCCAAGTGCAACTAAATCATACCAAAGTTTGATCACTCATGCGTCGCCACCCCTGAGGACTAAGATGTTCGCCTCGTATATAAATGAAGCCGGCAACCACGCCTGTCCAAACCGAAACACAAGAATTGCTTCACGGAAGATTATAAGGGTAGCGTTGGCAACTCCCCGGTCGAACTACATGAGTTCTACCACCTGGTAATTACATAACCTTGAAACGTAATTAGATCTACAAGTTTTAATATGTAAGTACCAAGAAACTAAATTACATATTAATGAAACACAGAAAATTATAGTAAAAGTAATTATTATATTACATAAAATTCATAATTAACCGTGATTAATGTTTTTAATTATCAGTTACATACGAACTTCTCGCTTGTGAATAAATAATTGTTCATGTTTCTTTAAATTTATTATAACATATTATTTAGCCCGGTGGTAGGAATTAAATAACTGATAATTTTGTAAAATCGTTGCCAAACGATGTCATTTTATTAATGAGTACACTATAACTATGGTGTAAAATATTATTAACTATCATTGGCATCACTTTCAACTGTTCCCAAAATGAAAACACATTATCATGGGAATACCAAAGGAAACTTCACATTAACATAAATTAGGCTCTACTTATTTCAAGAAAAAATACAGTCATGCTTAATAAAAGCAGTTTCAGTGCAGTTAATAGAAGAAATGTAAAGCCTGCGACATTTAACTCGATATAGAAGAGGTTTTTTTCAGAAGTCTAAATAATTATATAAAAGGCAAAACTTAAATGACTGACAAACGAATGACCTATCTATAGACGGCTAAACCACTGGTCGGCATGAAATTCAATATGTGTGACACGAAAGTTCCAAGATTTTAGTCTTATATCCTCAAAATTCATCCTTTAAAAGTCTACATGACGAACAACAGACTGTTAAAGAAAATAAGTCAACCTTACGCTGACGTTACAACATTAACATTTTTAAAAATTATGTTAATAAGACTGCTCCCAATTATAGCAATCAAAGAACTAATTTATTAATACTAACAATTCGCGCATTATTGTTGAAAGCTTACCGTAGCTAACGCGATCAAACCGACAAGTTCTCTAGAGTTTTCTCATTTCTTGATCCGAATATAAAGAAGTATGTACTACAACTCTTTCAAGAATGAAGAGACAGCTATAAATTAACCGTCATGGGCCCGTAAATTATATTTTACAATTGTTTATATTCGAGTTTAACGTAAACAAAGTAGGAACAGTGCGCTCGAAATTGCCACGTTTTTTTATTACAGAATGCGTTGTATTCGTGGCGTGCATCTTCTTGTTAAATTGGGGTCGCCATTCCTAATCATTTTAGCAGGATACTTTAAATTTTTGTAAACAAGAATGACTTAACTTTAGGACTTTGTAAACAGGATAACTAGATCGAAGCACTACAGATGTATTTTATCTCTGAGGACGTATATGAAACATTTTTTGTATTCGCCTTTTTAGGCATTTCGATTCAAATCACAGAAACACTTAAGTTAACTTTAATAAACTAACGTTAGATTGCTGGTAGACTCTAATCTAAAATGTTGAAAAATAACATAAAGCTAATAATCGCTAAAATATTTTAAGAAATATTCTCAAAATAAAGTTTCTGTCAGCACTCGTGTAGTGTCGATCCTCTATGTCTATAATTCTATGTCCTTAATTCTACTATTTTATGTCCTTAAAACATTTAAGCTTCGAAAGGAGGCTCATTCTCTACAATGGTACAGTTTTAGGTTGACAATAAAGTCAAAACTGTACGTCAGTAACTACAAGTACATCATGGTGTCTCTACAATCCATATACCGTTCATATCGAAGGTCCTAACGTAGGACAATAAACATTTTATAAGTCCAAGCTTGCCCAAAGTTTACAGCGGTCATATATCTCCTGGGCCTGGGGTTTATGGTGCCTCTGAATGGTCACATTTCTTAAGAAAGTACCAACAATGCACCGCTTAATTTGTTTTGGTTGTTCCGAATTGTTGTTTTGTTCTACAGATTTATTGTTCTGATTTGACATTGTCGAGGACTGCGGGGGTGCAACGACGAGACAACGGTGGTGTGACGAAAAATACATTGACACAACAAAATATATTATAATTCTTCTGCATGACAACAAAAAGCGAAACATATCTCCAAATTAGTATAAATTGTTATCGATGTTATTAACGCAGGTGGTAATGATAATTACGATTTATTATGAGTGTAACAAATAATATTGTGAAACAACAACAAGATAAAATCACGTACCTAATCTTATTTTACGCCAGGTAGCTACATGCTGCCAAAGGTCAATAAATAAATCAGATTGATTACAGTACACATAACTGAACGTGCATTTCGTGTAACGATAATAAAAACACAAATAACATACGGATGACCACTCTGAAATCATAATGTAACTGTCTATGGGCCACGGTGATCGCTTTGGATCATGTGATCAAGCCGTGATAGCCTAGTGGTTGCGAATCCGACCTTTCACACGGGGGGTCCGGGTTCGAATCCCAGCACGCACC
>DWNR01004779.1:0-10620 GCA_018250455.1 Polygonus leo
GCTGCTGGTAAAGCCGAATCAGAACAAAATTTTCAAGTATGGTCCTTTTCCTGGGGCTTGGTGCGATGATATCACTACTCTTAAATTTGTGTACGTTATATTTAATACGGTCATATAAATACGTAAAAACTAATTATTAGAAAAAACAGTGCGTTTTAAATTCAATATACTCGTAAGTAGATCTGTACAGGTCTGTACTTTATGAGTAAAATTATATTTAAAAATTATAACTAAATATATCTATATAATTACTTGCTCGTATACAAAATCATAAATACAAAGTTTTAAAAATACAAAATTTATCTTATGTGTAAGAAATTAATAAAATTTAAGAACCAATATTCACAGAAGAGTCCTTCAATAATATTTTGTATGTTTCATAAGTTGTGAAGGCCGCTACTTGATTATTGGAACTAATACTGGATACATCCGAGTACTGCGAATGCCTACCGAGGAAGAGGACACGGCGGAGCATCATTATATGACTTGGATGTTAGCGCAGCAGAAACTGCTCAAGAAACTAAAAGGAAGACGACTTGCAAAGGAGGAGGTACCTAACATAGCCAATTTTCCTCCTAGGCAGCATTTTAACTTAAATCCTTTATTGAACAAAATCAACAGATCCTAATACAGACTCCTCAGTATTTTAAAACTAAATAAAATATCTATAGATTTAATATAACTATCTACTAATATTTTTTGCAGACTCAGCCCATTCCACGAATAGATTTCCTAGATAACTACTATCTTCCCATGCACGATCGATACACTGGCGCTATTACTTCCATCGAATTTAGTGCGGATGGCAAGTGAGTGCCAAAACTATATTTGCTTGAGAAGTAAAAGATGTTGTGGAATTTTATATGAGTTTTAAAATTATACATTTGCAGACGTTTTTACACAAGTGGCGCTGACGGCAACATATTTTCGTACATAATCAATTTTACTGAACCATTGATCACCGTTCCTCGTGTGCCAGCAGGCTTGGAGTTGCCAGTAAGCAAAACACTATCATTAAACTATAAATTGTTTATCATGAATCCCATCCAAAATTACGTTCACTATATTAGTCTCATTTGTTATAGAAAGTGGACAAGGTACGAGAACCAAGTACTCTAGACGGAGAACTTATGTCGCATGAGGAATTAAAACAAAAGGAAGAATATGATAAAATGATGGCTATTGCAAATGCACACAAAAAAAGAGTCCGTGACCAACTAGCTGAGCTAACTGCTGAGTATAGCAAACTAATCAAAACGTAAGTTCAAAATATTTCATAATGTATTTTATGTAATGTAAATAATCATAACATAAGTGAAAAATAAAAGTGACATCTCATTTACCTATTACCCAAAAAAGAAAAAGCTATAATTGATAAATAATTTACAATTGATGTTCCATTTATATTTTTAAAGCACATTTTTCCTACTTTTCTATGTCAGAAATCGTACTCTGCCCTATTCCCAACAAATCGACGTTACACTCGATCCTCGGCCACTACAAGTTCAAGAGAGAGAATTGGATGAAGCCAAAGCGTTAACAAGACGCAAGCTTGCCCACCAGCTCGAAGCATCAGACCTAGCTCTCCATAAGATGTACTCAAGGAATATCGTACAGTTGGACGTTTTTCCTTTCACTCTGAGAGCTATTAGGTATGGTTTTAGCTTAAGTTAAGAACTATCAGATATTGGTTCTGCTTAACTTATTCTCTACTATCAAATTGCGCAAATAACTATCTTGCTACACTACTTACCAAGCACACTTGTAAAATACAGCCAGTAAGATTTAAAATAGGTAATAAGTAAATAGTATTAAAACTAAGCAATACTTTTAATCCTCAATGGTTTGCCTAATTCTGAAATTAACTAACTGATATACACAGGGATCCAGACGTCATGATTAGACCATTTAGACAAAAGAATTTGTCTAAGGATTTTGAAAACCAGTTACAAGAAGTTTATCAGAAAATGGCTGAAGCCGCGTTGCGTGGAAGGTGTGATTTCTTTTTACTTAATAATACCAAAATATTGTAAAACAATAATAACAATATAGTTCAAACTGGACTATCCTGTGCTGAAATTCTAACCTTATGAACTTTTTACATGCTGCCCTTAGAGATATTAATTTATTGGAACTCGCTGAAAAAGAACTAAAGTAAGTAAACCACCATAAGATTTCTAAATGGTTAACTTTCTATCATTTGTTAGTACTAGCCAGGGTTACGAACGTAAATTATAGGAAAATCGAGAATTTACTTGAACAATGTTTTGCATGACCAGATAAAATACTCTCAAGTCCTAACTTACGCATTTTCCAAATTCTAGAATTTATCGGGCTTATAATAGTGTGCTATTGTTTTGTAACTCTTTGTCTATCAAATTTCCTTGTCAAGAATCAAAAATAACAAAAATAGATCAGAAGTGCCTTAAGATGTCTTGAATCTTAATTGTGTAAAACTTAATCATTTGTCTCTATTTTTTGTATTTTGCCTCTTGTTTTAACTTACATGATTAAATTTTATTGTTTGCTATATAAAGGCGACAAGAATCTTCTACTCGACGGGCAGCAGCCAAGAAGGCATCATTTGGACCTCCTCGTGTGGCCTCCTTCTTACTCGGATTGCCTCCTCATCCACCACACCCGTTAAAGAAAGCGCTGCGAAATTATCGCCAAAGACTAAATAGACATCACGTACAGTTTTTAGAGGTAGTACTCTTGATTTACTATTTTAATAGTACATGCTTCTTTTCTGTTCTCTCCGTGGATATGTTGCTTGACTCAACCGTATCAAATATATCTGTTATACAAATCGCATATTGTTTAATACAATAGATGTGGAATATTGCGTAATCTTGTTAAATCTTTGCTAGTGGCAAGAACATCTTTCACGTAAGCCAGACCCAAACGCAATGCCACCTGGTGCTGCAGAAGCCCTAAAGGAAGCAGAGGCGACCATTGGGAACCGTTTACTCAAAACGCAACCTGATTATGTTGCACCGCCAGGACACAATACGCAGTTACGGGTTTGCCTTGCTAGAAAAGAGGTATTGATATAATTTTACTGTAAATTAGCATACAAATAAATTCTAATATATTACAATAAACTTATTGTAAACGCTGTTAAGAGAACATATTTTATAGGCGAAATTGAGTAAAATGTAAAATGCAGGTATAACGGATGGAACTTGAGAATAATTTCATTCAATAGTTCAATAGTTAATTCCTCTGTTCTTCTATTTGGAATCCATAATATATCACACAAGCAAATTTGCATTAAATAATCAATTATAATTCATATTAAATATTCTAGATCTACGACAACAAACATGCGTTCAACGAGAAGGTACTAAAATTGCGTCAGCACAAGGTAGAGTTAGTTGCTCAGATGAAGCGTATCGGAGAAAGGTTGGCGGAAATCCGAGTGGAAATACCGCAGAAGATGGCTAAGCATCCACCAGCAGTGCCTCATATTGATGACGATCTGGAATTCCCGGAGAAAAATCTCGAGGTATAAGGTTTAAAATGTTCGATTTAAATTAAACTTCATTTAAAGTACTTTTAAAACTCTATTTAATGCCACAAATGTAATTTGCCTCGTCATTTTTAGATAAAACCCGTAGTAACCCATGCGGCACCCAGAGCTACTATGAGCAGAAAGACACAAGAACGCAGGAAGTCAACGATGCTACCGCAACCAAGGCTTCTCCAACCACGGGTGGCTCGTTTTGTACCAATTACAGGTGTAGTTTTTGAATGTTGACCTTCTCTTATATTTAAAATATTTAAGTCAGTTTTAAGCGTTTTCCATCTTTAAAATATTCGGAGTTCAACATGGCTTACTCGATTAACAGACATCGGCTAAGTGTATAATTAAAATGAATGTTTTTGCAGTATTTGCGTTTTAATGAATTAATACATATAACAAAATAAAAAATATACACATTCTATATATCATTTCACAGAGAGTCGTCCATTGGCTGCCGCTTGGGATTTGCTTAAAATAAAACAAGATCAAGAGCCTACAGCCATTGAGATAGAAATAAGGGAAAGAAGAATTGAAAGGTAAATATATACCAATATTGTAATTCTTTCATCTCATTATAAATTTATTTATTTAAATGTTATGTTTTAACAATTTCCAGGCATCTTTATGAACAAGATATGTTGCTCGCGGATGCTGAAATATCGGTCCAACAGTTTGATTCTCGTTTGAGACAATTGCAACGAGAAAGAATTAGAGTTCAGGTAATTGATAAATTAAAATTGCTTAATAATCATTTATTTTTTTGGCTTTTGTCTTTGGCATAGCATGTTATAATAATAATGTGTAAATACAGAGGATTTTATGATTATTATGGATTTTATGGACAATATATAGAGATCCATGATTATTTTGTAGGAAAAAAATCAATTATTAGAGTTACACCTGTATCAGCTGCACAGAGAAATGAACGTTTTGAATCGATTTGAAGCTCACGAAGATCGCCTGGCTGAGAGAGTGTACGCTAAATTAATGCAGGTAACCTTACATAATTTAATCACTTTTTTTAATCACGTCTTATCGACAGTGATCTATATCTCAGTTCTCAAGAAAAACAACAGTATGATTGAAAATGAAATAAGTGCTGCCTTACTAAATTACACATGCGAATCAGAATATGGAATTCGTTTATAACAATATTAATAATAACAACACCTTAAACACTCATAGACTAACACTAGAATTCCCCGTGTCGTGGGTACCATGGACACACACATGACGTATGCACAAACACACAGCCCAGAACAGAAATCCATATTCAATATTTCAATTTCTATCAGACTGGGAATCTAACTTTTGCGCGGTAGACCGTTTTGGTGACCACTGCGGCAAGCAGGTCGTCAAGTTAATTTTTATAAAATACGCATGATGTTCAGCAATTAAAGCTCAAATTTCCTTAAATAAGGTACGTGGAGTACAAGACCAAATATCAGATTGTGAGCACAGAATCGTAGAACATCAGAATGAAAAAGATGAGTTGGACCTCCAGTGTCAAGAACTCCAACGACAATTCAAACGGCTCGTGCAAGATAACAAATTTGCCGATTTCCTGCGCAGGATATTCAAGAAGAAGTATCGTCCACCACGCGATCGTGACGAAGATGGTATATAATTTAAATATCTTCCATAATTCCAAATTAATTATTTCCCCGTACAAAATAGTTTAGGTGAAGTTTGGTATAGAATTTAAGATACAAGTGAGATTTAATCTAATAATATTCTATGGTATGGTATGGTATTGGAAACAAACGCGTGATTCTACTAGCTGTACAATCTGTACAGGAACAAAAAATGTTGATATTAATGATAACGACGCTTACTTCTAGAATCGTCGGAATCTGAATCTTCGTCTTCAAGCAGTGAAGAAGAAGATGAAGGAAGTCTTGACAGCCGAGACATTGGACCAATACGATTAGACCCTAATATATGTCCAGAAGGCTGCGATGTTGACATTTACAATAAGACCTATGACCTTAGAAATACTAGGTAAGTACGTGGAAGATATATTGAAAATGTAAATAGTTAAGAAGATAATCATAATTTGATAAATTTCATTTACATAAAATTACAATAGATTTTATTTATGTCTTCAGACAGTATGTTGTTTATATCATTAAACAATCATTGTTAACTGTACAAGTAAAACATCATGACATACGATTCCAACAAAAACAAATACACTATTAAACTAATAATACTAGAAATGGCTCATCTTCTACGTTCTGTAAACAGGCATAAGCATGAACAGGAAATGTTAGAAAAAGATCACCTTGTGGATCTCCTTCGTAAAGATATTGAAGCGCATAATAAGGTCAAGCGCAAGTTTTCTTTACAACTGGAACAAAGGAAAAACGAACTGCGAGAGTTTATGGTACTTATGTTTATAAAATACTATGTATTATACGTATTATACTTAGAATGTCTGTATGATAAATTGTAAAAAAATCTAGTTTGTAAGGACATACGTCAATAGCATCAATAACAAGCACTTCTTACTGATTAGATATTTGATTAGACACAATGTTCTTGACTTCTTGACTTTCCATGCTTACGCGCTCAGCTCTCCATTAGACCCATTTATGCAGAAAATTACTAATCTATCAATTTTAATGTTAATTACTAAACTGACTAGAATATATTCTTTACCATACCTTGATAATAAGTTAATCTGGGTATACCATTACTTATTTTAATAATTATGGTGGCGATAGTGCCACCAAAGTTGAATTACATAGATTTATAAACGGTTCTAAGCGGTTTAGTACATTTGGCATGACAATAATTTTAAGCTCTATTCAATGGATGCAAACAATTATCCAACAACGACTACAATAAAACCAATGAATTCATAATTAACTTGTTTATGAATCCAAATGAATTAATATAAATTATCTGCCAATAACATCAACACAACCAGATGGAGAAGCAAAGCTGCATGAATGAAGTGGACCAAGTAGTGATATTACGATACGACCAGATCCGTGCTCGGGCGGTGCACGGCTGCACGGGCCCGCTGGGGCTATCGCAGACGGTGGTGTTCCCCGAGCGCATGCTCACCAAGCTGAGGCGACGTGTGCTAGAGATACAGGATGAGATCAAGCAACAGAAGCAGAGGCAAAAGTGAGTCTGATGCATTGAAACGATCACATTATTATAGGTAATACAAATGGTGATAATGCGGTGCGACCAGATCCACGCTCGGGCGGTGCATAGCTGCACTGTCCCGCTGGGACTATCGCAGACGGTGGTGTTCCCCGAGCGCATGCTCACCAAATTGAGGTGACATGTTCTGAAAATACATTGAAACAAATGGACTATGACAGATGATACATGTTTATATGAATTGGTAATGATTAAAAATATATGTAAATGGTTTCAAAATTACTTGGAATTACTACCCTAAAACATAATTCGGGCACAATCTTGGCACTTCACCAGTTTTTTTATAATTTCAAATTATTGAAGAAACGATATATACTGCGTGTCATGGTCCGAGTTTGGTGATCGATCGATGAGACTGTAGAGTCAACACCCTGATGATGCTCCGTTTAAAAGTAAAGCATATAATGGAGATAACAAACAGATGCTAATAATTAAAATAACCTAACCTGGCTTAAAAATATAACCTGCAAATAAATTTGCAATTCTGCGATTTCAGGATAAACCGTACTCACTTGTTCCGCATGAACATAGACCTAAAGGCAATGGAAGCAAGAGCCCAAGAGCTCCGTGCGCAAATGCGAGACGTACTCACGCGAAAGCTGGGGCGGCCGCGGCGGGTGGATAAAACATTGGACGACCTATTGCGGCTTATGGCTCGGAGACATAAGTTCTCTGCGGCTCAACACGCGATACCGCAACTGCTGATTCAACTTAGGAGCTGGCGAGTAAGTCTTGCCAATTCAGTAGTTTTCATGATTTACACGGATGTTTTCAAATGTATTGTGGTGAGAACTCACGAACCTTTTTCGCAATCAAGCGCTATAGCTGTCAAAATGACAGCTATTACCTATATTTGCACTCCGCATTTTGACGTTCTGGAACCGTACACGAACAAGGCTAAAATCGCACCGTTAGTTCCCAGTGTAAAGCTTTACAGAACACTTAACACGTCAGCTGATGGCTGGAAAGCATACATTTTGTAATACTCAGCCTATTCAACTTAAGAATAGTAATCTCGCTTGCTCTGTAATTTATCCTTGAATTGGACGGATGTTATGATTTGAACAAAACTACACAAAATACTTTACTGCGCGTGGCGATTTAAAGTGAAATGCATATGATTACTGCCGTTAACTATCTATTACTGCACATTACTGTATTACAGCACAAACATCTACGAATTTTATTTTGTCGAGTCCTGTCGAATTCTAATTATAGTTTCAAAGGAAAACATGACAATCTTAAAGTGGATATCATTGTTGAATGATATTTTTTTGATTTTTGACTTCTTTTCTGGGATATTACGTATACCAACTAGTCTTCATATCCATTATAATTTTCTTCAGTCAGGGGTAGGCTGGAGTAATACTATAGCTATAAATTTAACAAAACCACAACATTTTCCATAATTATCTCTAAAATTATCGTACTAGTAACAAAATTTGCTGATTGGCATGATAATTTTTGTAGTAAATTAATACTATGATTTTTATAGGAACGTCATAGCGAGCTGGAAAAGAAATACCTCTCTGTTCTTGATCGGTATTCTGATAGACTACGACTTGCCGCCGCTCTGCAAGCCGATGTTCTGCCGCAAAAGGTACTTGTATTTAATTTATTGAAGACAGAAAATTAATATTGTTTATTTGTTGATAGGCACCAAAAGACCCATCAAAAATGGCCGGTGCGTACGAGCCAGAACAATATCAAAGGGATGTAGTCCGTCTGCGTATTGTTAGGGCACAGCAAATGCAACAAATTAAGGTAAAATATCCATTTATATTTGAACATCGTTATAGCACATTAAATTCTTGAGATTGCTTCTTGTATTTATTAAGTTAAGTATCACAATTAATTTAATTTTCGTTCATTATTATACTATTCTCACCATCTATGCTACCATTTAGGCTCTTCAAGATGAAATACAAAGTCTGCGCTTGAAGCCGCTGTCACAAATAATAACACCATCAGTACCAACTCCTCCAGAATCTGATGAGTCCCAGATATACCTGTTCATGATGCCGCACCCTCAAAGACAACAACGAAAGAAATATTTTCCAATGTGAGTATCCTTGTCAATGTCAATATGTGTTGGCTCCTTTTTTCTTCCTGAAATCTCTGTTTTTGTGGAAAAGAATATAGGTGGTCGTGTATTTCGACTGGGAAGGTACCATCTTTACATTCATAATCCTCCGTGAAGTAACTCTTAGGTTTCGGTTTTAGAGAGGCGTGGCTATACGTACACACGAGGCAAAAACTTTAACCCTCGAAGGTTGTATCGCATCTGTTGTCCGCCTTAGATACGAATCAATCTTACTTGGATTGGTAACATCCATGGTCCACTTATCATGAGATAGACTGCATGCTCGTTTGCCCCTTTTATACGATTAAAAATATTATTTAATATAAATTTAAGTTTTGCCAGCTTTATCCTTAGAACATTTGTAGCCCCACTCAGAAAGAACTTAACGAGTCTCTCTTGGAAAATTAGGACCATGGATTTGAGCTGAAACCTAATAGATTTAAACAGGAGGACTTCTGCTGTACACTTAACAATTTGACGGAACAAATGGAGTTTTTTTGAGCAACAAACGACTGTAACAATCCTGCCATTTGTCCAGAACGCCCCTCGGCTCGACAGTGAAGCTAGTGTACGACATAAACGTGATGAAGCTCCTGTACGACTGCCTGGACACCATGCGGGTGACGCGCGACGACGCCGACCAGCTCCTCAGGGAACTCACCGCGGAGCTGCCTGATGTTATATCTGGGTTGGTTGATTGTTTATTATTATTATAATATCAAGTAATTATTATTGTAATCATGTCACTATTAGAAGTTATTAGGTATAGTCAGATTTTGTTTCACAGAGATCGCTATGATAAAATAGTATGGATGCCGTATAAGTAAAGATAAATCCTCTAAATGCCACGATACTTAGGGGACTCGTTAGCGAACGAAAGCGTCGTAGAAAATTCTTCTTTTTATATTATATTAAGTTTATTTTTGTTTTATAAGTTTTAATCACTGTCACTAATAAAAATAATATTTCATAAAGTCTAATTATTAAATCAGTTTGAAACAATTCGCATCTATATGGTATTTTCAACACGTGTTTCGCTTCACAACAAAACGTCATCAGGATATGTTGACTCTACAACGATGAGTCGGTGAGTCGACTCAACTCATTGACCGACCTTTGTAGAGTCAAAATACCCGGGTGATGCTTAAAACTGTAAAGGAAAATTGAAATTTTACACGTTCATTTTACAGAGCCAAGTCGCGTTTTGAAGTAGTGGATACTCTTGTTCGCAAATGGTTGCTGAAGTACGGTGGGGATCCCAGCTTGTATAAGAAACAAACAAGAGCCTTTGATGCTCTCGCTGCTCTAGCCGACCGACTCATAAGGCAACATGTAAGTATATACACAAACCAACATAATGATACTAGCTATTGGAATACTAATAGTTTAACGTGGTCTACATTGTGTAACGATTTTCTATGTAGATCTTAAAGTGTATAATTTTTTTATAGTCTTAAAGTAGCAAACGAGCAGGCAGTCCACCTGATGGTAAGTGATCGCTGCATCGAACTACATAAGTTCTACCACCTCACAAACATGTAAGTATGTTTTACATACTCATATATACTCTCTGAGATCTACATAGTTCAATAAGCTGTTTTCATAGATTAATATTGACCAAGATTTGACATACAAATTCAATAATTACACTGAAGCCCTATATAGAGATTACTAACGATTACAACAAACGTTACATAATATTACATTATATATTGTGTACTAGCTTTTACCCGCGGCTTCGCTCGCGTATTATTTTTTTTTTTTAATAAAAGTATTCTATGTCCTTATTAACACCTCTTAGAATGCGAATTTGGACATATTGAAAATGTTGCAA
>DWNR01004780.1:0-10619 GCA_018250455.1 Polygonus leo
GCAACCACGCCTCTCCATACCGAAACACAATAAGTTGCTTCACGGAGGATTATGAGGGTGGCGGTGGTACCTCCCCGATCGAACTTCATGAGTTCTACCACCTGGCAAAGTTAGTAAAAGATCCGATTTAGAGACGACCTTGCTCCATCTGTTTAATCGATGAGATATATTTTAGATACCTCCTTATAATTTGGTATGTTAAAAATAGATTGAGAGTGTGTTTGCAGAATTATCCTTCTAATTTGGATCTTAGACCACATTTCTTAGTGGTCACAGTTAAATAAAGTTACACCTATATGCAACATTTCATTAAATTCCGTTAAGTAGGTAATTTCGGAGATTAGCGTGGATTCGACCATATAGCTTGATTAAAGCGCGAGATTTTTGTACATTTTGTAATAAATTCAATACGAAGGGTAAAAAACTACAGAATATTTTCAATGTTAAACAAACAAATATTATCGTCGCCTCAAGTCGATTTAGAAATCAGATCAATATAATGCTTAACAAAACAGTAGGTAATTGTGTACGCAAATTTCTCATTCACAAGGTTTTGCCTTTGAAATGTCGTATTGTACGGCAAAAAGAATTGATTCCATTGAATAACCGAACTTTCAAATTTCTATAATAATACGGAAAGTTGTAAATTTAGTATTCAAGGAACTTTCAATAATATAAAAAAATAAAATTGTATGTAAGTATGCACAAGTATCTACTTAAACTTGAGGAAGTCTTGCGATTTAGACGAATTACAGTTTTAAAGTGATTCAAAGCTGGAGATTACAAGCTGCTCGATCTTTTTTTAGTTGTTTAGCTAAAAAAAGATCGAGCAAATTTTTTATGATAAAAAACAGCTTATGCCTATAAAATGCTTAAGATATTGTTTGTCAGATATGTTAATAATCGTAAGCTCAATGAACCATAAACAAAGCAATGTTTTTTTTAAACGACGTAATGTGTAAGTAATATTCGCGAGCGCAGCCTGGCGGATAACTATATGCATAATGGCAACTTTTCAACGATTTCTAATGAATGCGAATTGCGAAATATTTACCTTACTTATGCACGATCTGTGGCATAAAGATTTGAAGTTGAATAAAAAGTTATTGTAATATTTAAATTCTATTACCACTTTCGAGATCTTATTGTACTTCGTGAGATAACGTATATTACAATTAAGTGTTGTGTCGCTACTTCGTTTTTGCGTTATAATTTAATCGTAATAACGTTATGTTAATGAAAGAAGAGTGATAAAAATCGGTTATTCTGTGCAATGTTAGCCTTGTTTAGCTTCAACTATGCCCAGTTAGACTACGAGGCATCCAAAGATTCCATTTCCCTTGAAGTGATATAATTTTGTGTGCATTTGTGAAGTGCATTTGATAAACACACGATTATCTAAAATCAAATTCTGGAAATATTGAATTGAATATCTACAACTTTAGTAACGAGTTATTTATGATTAAGATAACTACAAAATCGATATACTTAAAAACATGTTAATATATAAACAAAAAAATTGATTTACGCTATCAAAAATAAACAAACGTGACCATTTCGTATATCTACAACTACATTGTATTCTATTAAATATGTTAACATTTATACGATGTTCTTAACACATTACCTTTATTCACATATTTACATACGTATGTTCCCAATTCCATACAACTGCATTTCTGTTATTTCATATTCCAAATACATCTACCTATCAACCGCAATTATAATAAGTTCTTAGTAACCTTTTGTGATCTTGCTATTAGATGCGGTCAATACTAAAACCTCTGTCATACCTTATAAGTTAAACAATTATTGTCAAATATATTGGTAATGTGCGGTTTGAATAACAATAAAATATCGAATGGACCGTTGCTTGATTTCCAGACAATGATAAACATGAAGACTGACAACATAATTGACCATACGCACCTTTATTTTATAAGAGCACCCCACATGCTATGTATTTATAATTTGAAATTAAGTGTTAATAATAAAGTATTTATAATAAAATCTATACGTATTTTTAATGATATGTGGACACATTCACTTATAGAACTTCATACGAATACGTTTCATATTAATAATTGCTTTGGCACAGTCATCTTTCGGCCTTTGTCATATAAATTGTGAATTTAGATATCTATTTGATAATGTGTTTATTCTTGTGTCTACATTACCCCTAACGCAATTTAGTATAACTGTATATAGTATTGGTAACGAATACTTATGGATATATGTCATGGTAATTAATCATTTGTTGTTTGCCAGGTGGTAGAACTCATGAAGTTAGTCCGGGAGGTACCACCGCCACCCTCATGATCCTCCGTGAAGCAATTCTTGTGTCTTGGTTTGGGGAGATGTGGTTGCTGGCTATACTTATACATGAGGTGAACATCTTAATCCTCAGGGGTCCTAAGTTTGACCACAGATACGTTGCTAACGCATCTGTGATCAAACTTAGGTATGACTCAATCGTACTTGAGGATGCTTACTGATGTCCATGGGCGGCAGTAGCCACTTACCATCAGGTGGACGGCATGCTTGTTAGCTATCTTTTACACAATAAAAAAATGTATAAATTTCGGGTATGAGTAAGCTTCATTGTTACATTTTTACAAGTACCGTTTCATTCAAATGGGAATAGTATTTCGTAGATCATTCATACGGTTCTTATTTCAATTATATTTCTTCGTCTTGAACTTATACACAAGGATTCAATAATTCATTCATGTCATAGCCAATTTTTGGCGTTTCTTTATGATGAAATGAAATATAGAGATTGTATGAATAAGTTTGAGGTCCGAAGACAACCTCTCGTCTAGATCTTTTGATTATTGACACTATTGTTGAAAATGCACCTTTATAGCCTCTGTCTGAATAAGTAATGTAAAACTAGGTACATTAGTATCGCTTTTAAGCTTATTAAGACGAATACTGTTAATAATTTCTTATAAGTATGTACCTGTAGGTACAATGTACATATCTATGATATATGTATGTTTGAGGTTCTCATTATAACAACTTACAATAATATACAGAACATTCAAAATTACATTCTGTTTTAGCAAGAAATTGCTTTCAAATATGAATAGATACTTTTTTAGCATTGACTCGACTGTTTATTCACTAAAACGATTATTTTTAAATATAACATGTTACACACATGTAGCAGGTAGAAGAATATTGTTTAAATGAGTTCTTTATCATGATAGAGTTTATAATATTTCCATCGATATTTCAATCTATGTTTAAGAGAGAATACCTAAAATGAAACTTAAACCAGGCTGACATAGAAATAATACCACGTAATTTTATGTACAAGTAAGTAGTATCCTTATTACAAATGATGAGACAACAGGGGGCATATTTCAACAACAAAACAAGCATCATTCAAGACGAATTGACTCCACGAATGACCAGAGCTGGTGCTTATATTAGTCAGAGAAGCTTAACGATTCAACGGGATTATGCCGCCAGTGTATTGGGAATTCAAAGAATGGATATTTCTACCTCTAAGCTTTTTCTACCTCATTTATTAACGATTAATTATCTATACATCTATACAAATTAATAAAGTTGGAGTGTCTGTTTGTAATATAAAAGTAACCGTTTTTTACTAAATGAATATGTATGCATGTATACATGGTGTATATACCAAAATGTCATTTTTTACAATTTTTGTCTGTCTGTTTGTTCCGGATAATCTCATGAACGGCTGGACCGATTTTGACGGGAGTTTCATTGGCAGATAGCTGATATAATAAGGACTAACTTAGGCTACTTTTATTTCCAAATTCCATGCGGGCGGAGTCACGGGAACATCTAGTTAGAAATAATACTTTTATTTTAGAATTATATTATGTAATATGAATTAACCGCTTACTGACACAAACCGAATTCCACGCGGCCGGTGCCGCGGGCACAGCTGGTTTCTGATATATTTTTTCTCTAGTAACGTTTATTTAACTTTAGTTAGTGAGGAAACTTGATGTTGATTTAAGGCATGCTTGGCGTTTTGGATCAGGCATGTTTCTGGATAAACCTTATCGTGGTAGACTATGGCCTAAATCCCTCTCAATGCGAGTGGAGACCCGTGATGTGCAGTTGAATAAGGGTCGTGCCAATATACAATCAATAAAATGTAGTTATATTTAAATGTCTCGCTTAATTTTATGTTAAATAGAATACCTACATCCTGTTCTACAATTCTTGAAGTTCACACTTACGCAACCTCAAACAGCGCTAGTTGGCTAGTTTTCTCAATTTGACTCGGTCATAAAAACTAGAATATACAGTGCCGTTTAAAGAAAGTACCCGTTTTCTTGAGATAAGTGTCGAAAACGCCGAAGTCATGTCAAGTTTCGATCGAGTTTTGTGAAGAAAGTGGAGTTGTGTGATGTTGCAGACGTATTCGGATGTGAATTTAAACTCAGGTCTTACGGCATTTATATTAATGTTCTTTATTATAAAAATAATCCTCAAATCCTCTTAATATAACGATGATAGACATTTATATGAAACTTTACTTAATTTTGAGGCTTAAATTAGGTCCAAATTTATGAGAATTATACTATTCCAAATAAGTAAAATTTCCATTAAATTGTCCCCATTCCCTTTATATAACTTTTATAGAGGTTAAACTATCACTAAAAAAACATTTAACATTCAAAATATAATGTAAACATAAACTATTAAGAGTGAGACAAATCATTTAATCATCAATGTATTCTCGTCCCACTCTGAGAAGAGATCAGTGCCCGTCAGTAGGATATGCCATGGAATGTACATTCTATGTGCATGGAATTCCATAGCTTCGATTAAACAATCACGTCTTACATGCGACACGCAGAATTGCCTCAAATTGCCAATGACACGCTATATGGCAAATTACTTTTGATCGTAGTAATACCGGTAAGTGCGTACGTAAAAAAGACTTGGATGTTTATATGGCTAAATATTTCTGTTATAATAAAATACGTCATGGATATTGTAAGCCGTGTGCGAGGAATTCCCTTGCTTGCATTAACCAATCACGTCCAACACGCGAAACGCAAAATTGCCTCGAATTGCCAATGATACACGCTATATGGCAGATTACTTTTGATCACAGCTAAGCCGGCAAGTGCCTTTACAGAAAATGGTTTAGTATGGTACTCAATATTTCTCTTAAAAAAAATATATGCCATGGAATGTGTAACACGTGACACGCAGAATTGCCTTAAATTGCCAATAGCACATGCCATATGGCAGATTACTTTTGATCATAGCCAAGCCGGCAAATTCCTTTACAGAAAATGGTTTAGTATGCTTCCTAAATGTGTATACTATACTAAATACGAAATTACGTTGCTTAGATTAGCAAATCGCATCCAACTCACGACACGAAGAATTGTCTCAAATTGCCGATGACATCCGCTATATGGCAGATTACTTTTAAACTTGACAATGCCGGCAAGAGCCACAAAAAGTATAAAGTAAAATATTGCGAAATACTTCTCTCAAAACAAGATATGTCTACCAGGAGTAAAGTATTGCTTAAACCTTAGTATATAACAAAACTTGACTAGCAGTAGCTCAACTGATACTCCTGATATTGATCTATCTATCCAGACTGCTTACATAAAGAACGCTAGGTATTGGTGGGTTGTGGGGTAGATCTTTAATAATAAAATTTAAAAAGGAGAGGCCTTATTCCTTCATATCAACATGTTCTCACGTTTCTTTTATCTACGCTGGTGGGATCTGATTAAACAAGTTCCAGCAACAAGTATTGTCATTACCTATAAAAAGAGCCCTTATAATGAGATTAGATCACCACCTATAACAGCAATATTAGATTATACGGGAATCTAGTCTTATCGCTGGCAATAATGAGAGGTTATCAAAGAATAATTTCCGATGGCTTATAAGAAACCGTCATTAATCAATAAACACGTCTTAAAGAATATGCTTCAAGAGAATCTTAATCAGAACGCCGACAAAAACTAAGTTTATGGATAAATAGCAAAATAACAACTCACAGTCCGAGTAACCAGAGTCTGATTTATCATATGTGTCTATGAAATAGTAATCAAAGATCCATTACCACCATTTCATTATTCGAGAACAATTATTGAGTTACGAAAGTATGTCGGTGCCTTATGAATCGATCTTTGACCTCCATAGTTTTGACCCGACTGTAACTAAATCCGAATGGTTTTGCAAATCATCATGGGGTTAGTCTAAGAATACTGTTTAATATTGTTGTATTGTTTGTAAAACATTATGGTTATTATATGGTCTTAGGATGAGATATTTGACAAAAGGATTAAAATTAACCACATTTCAAATAAGATAATGTGTAATTAAATTTTATCTTTATAATTAAAGATCAAATTATTATATGCCCTTTCGAAATATAAATTAAGGGGTTGAATTGCCCGCAGAATAATTTGGTTTAGTAATTTATAATACCAATGATAAGGTTTCAATATTAAAACATTTTAAAATAAGATCACTACAATACAGTTTTTATAAAGAAAATGCTTACATTTAAATGATTTAAATACGATGATACTTTATGATAATTATAAAATTGGAAACATCGATTGATAGGACCGAATTAACTACTCAATAATGTTTTTATGAATAACATTCATGGTTAAATTTTTGAATGAGGTTAAAATTTAAGAATCCTCAAACAGTCACAGTCTCAAACAGAAACAGGTACTAATAATATGAAAAGACCTATCACTGATAGTATAGACTTATCTGATAGTTACTGATAATGACGATATTATAAAATAATGACCATATCGTAAGCATATACAAACCCGCTCGCATCACAAGACACTTAATGGGAGCCGTAACTATGCGGACAGTTCGCGGGCCCATTTCCTCAAGAAGTACGACAGAGTGCATCGTCGTCAATTATTGTCCATCCAACAGATGGCTGCAGGAAAAAACCGCAATCCGTGGTCGGCACACGCCTCGTGCGACCAGGGTTGCCACTTTTACGATAGTAAAACGAATGTGTAAAAAAATATGTAGACTTATTATTTAGTATATTTATGTCTACATGAACTATAGAAATACATATAATACTTTATTGTACACGAATAAAAAAAAAATTGTAAGAATTGGAAAGTGAATCAAAATGTTTTTGGCAGGAGAATTAACAACTATTTACCAAAAATTTAATAAAATCAACGCCAAGGCAGTGCTCGATAATGATTCCGTGAAGCAATTTAGTATGTTTTGGTCTTCGTTTTCAGTTTCGGCGTGGTTGCCGATAATTCTTAGGTATACATGAGGCCAACGTATTAGTCCTCTGGGGTAGCAATTAATCTGTGTTTAAACTAAAGTACTACTCAAAATCAAGAAATACATGAAAAGTCAAAACCTATCTTAAGAATCAACGTCGAGACAGCCCTCGCCAAAGATTGTCTGCGCCCGCGCATACGTACAGTGTATGACATCGATCGCGTGCCACGCTCTAATGCCACTATTTGCGGTTGGACACACCAGTGTTGTCTTCACTTCACTCTAATACCTTAGAGCAGCGGTTCCCAAACTTTTTCAGTTTGCGGCGCACTTACAGGTTAGTATTATGTCACGGCGGCCCCTAGTTACTCGACATACAATGATGCTAGGATGATGTGCAAAAAAAATAAAACTTAGGCCAAGCTTAGTTTCTAGGAAAAGCCTCACGTCGCCCCTCTTTACTCATTGCGTACGACGTACACTTTGGGAACCCTGCCTTAGGGAATGCGTTACTTAACTACTTCAGTTAAACGATTGGCGACGCGTCGTTTCTAGAAAAACTTAATTGCTCCTCAGTGTGTGGATTATTATTAGAACTTCTTATAGATGTTATAGATTATGGGACGTCTTACGCAATAATCGCTTGACATAAAAGTGACTTACTTAATAGGTATTAATCTTCAGTATAAGATGTTAAGTCTTGACGATAATGCTGTAATGTAATGACGATAACGTTGATACGGAATGCAGAATATTCTAGATTAACTCGAAATAATTGCTATTGTATATTAAAGTGCATTTGTTCATTCCAATAAAAGACAAATAGGAGCTTCTTTTGCCGGTAAAATACTAGCCCTATTTCTTTCACATAGTTGAGTTGTGTTGTAATTCTGTGTTTTCATAGTAAAAATACAAGTAGTGTAGCTGTACAGAAGTTTTATTACAATGCGTACGCGCGCAGACGTGCTGTCGTTCGACTCGGCGGGACGCAACTAACTACTCTCTCGGCCGGGCCGCGCGGGGTGAACGAATGTTTCTGAGCATAATACGACTCGAACGACGGCAAGTGAATGGAGAGGTGCGGGGAATGGTGAATGATGGATTAGGCGCTACAGTAGATTATTTGCTGTGTTTGGCACACGTGTAACAGGTTGTTATCATGTTGGTTCTTTTATCGTATAAAGGTAACAAACGACCAAGCAGTCCAGACGGAAACTGGTCACTGCAACCCATGGACATTACTAATCAATACCCAAGTATGATTGAATCTGAGTAACTGACGTAACTGAGTTTGACCACAGACTATGAAGGTGGCGGTGGCACCTCCCCGGTTGAACTAAAAGAGTTCTACCACCAGGAAACCAAGTTAAACGAACATGCAGTCCACCTGATGGTAAGTGGTCATGGTCATGGATATCAGTAATTGTCCCCAAGTACGATTAAATCATGCTTTAGTTTGATCACAGATACGTTGCTTCCCCTAAGGACTAAGATGTTCGGCTCGTGTATGTATGTATGTATGTATGTGTGTATGTGTGTATGTGTAAGAGGGTAGCCGGCAACCACGCCTCTCCAAACTGAAACGCAATAATTGCTTCACGATGGATTACGAGGGTGGCGGTGGTACCAACCCGGCCGAGTTCTACCACCTGACAAACGTCTAGCAGCGGTTGATCAAGCCAATCGAGCGAAGTCGAGCAGTAATTCAACACTTACTAGTATTGAATTACTCATTTAATATCGATCATGTCATCACATTGAAATCGTCTTCATTTAAACGCAAAGACCAACTTACACAACATCAACATCATCTAATAACTGTCGTGTAAACAAAACGAAATATGATCGAGACATCGAGACATCGAATGTTGAAGTAATATCGATATTACGTGATCCAGTAGTGTTTGCGGATACTCGATATAAATGTTAGTTATGTAATTGGATAAGATGATCGATAAATAGATTATGCTTCAGAAACAAGAGTAGATGGTATTGTTTGTTAACACCAACTGGCAAACCCGGCTATACTCAAACGCGAGGCGAACATCTTAGTCCTCAGCGGTAGCAACGCATGTGTGATCAAACTTAGGTATGACTCAATCGTACTTGAGGATGATTACTGGTGTCCATGGGCGGCCATCAGGTGGACTGCATGCTCGTTTGCTACCTTTACACAATTAAAAAAAGAAAACAAAAAGTTGTGTTAGGTTCATTTTCAGTTATATTAAATACTAAACTAGTAAAAGACTTTTTTCATTTCGAAGTACTTCAGGACTTAGGATTAGTCGTGGTTTTGACATGTGCACAAATTTCGAAGCAAAAATAAATAAGCAAACAATTTTTTACGTTGTGGAAGCATACCAGAACATTTTCAGACTAGAAATGTCAGCTAATGAACACATTACATCATATACAAGTAGATTTAGGTTTTAGAGTTTTAATGGCGGAATTTCTAATATACATAATATGCCTGTCAGCGACACAGTTTTATACTAAAGCTGAGGCTAGTGGTTATAAGAATTTAAGTTTTCCTTTAGCATCCTGTTTGACTAAGAACTGACTAAAGATGTCATCACGTATATTCTGTATCAAGTTATCAATGTTTTGTAAACATAACATACTTACCTCTGGCTGTCCGACGGGCACGGTAGAAAATATCCTTACACCACTAAGCACATGAATAATTATGTTCTTATCACGTATTTTTGAAAATCTATACCGAAAATACTACCTAGAGAATGAAAGTTTGCTGATAAATACCTATTATAGAAATGTAACTTGTTTTTGCAATTGCAATGAATGACATAAACATTACATCGCATAAATGCTATTATTGCATAAGATCTAGTTGTAGGCTGATGACACAAGATTTCTAATAGTAGAAGTAACACATTAGGTCAAGCGTGAACAAAAACTTACGGTTGAAAGGTGGACATAATATGTGCTGCCATAATGTACATTCTTTCATAGATCGATTGCATTGCATCGCATATCGTTATTGCATACTTGAACATGTTGTAATCTTGTTTTTCCTCATTTCGACCATGTATGAAGAGTATGTTGATACATAACTGTGATACATATTTAAAAAAAAAATTAAAAAAAGACTAAGTTGAAACACTACAACGATAAAACCTGAATAAGGAAATGAACGTGATCTTAAACATTTATTTGTTAATGTCCAGTAACTATAGATTATTACCATAACCCAATTAATAAGACTTCCATGTTTGTCAATCAATCCGTCCTTTACAAAATCTTCTTCTATCTATCTATCTATACATATAATAAAGCTAAAGGGGGTCGAAAGTCTGTACATGGAGTATATTAAAAAAAAAGTTGGCTGGGGATACTTAGGATCGATAACAGAACACGTT
>DWNR01004781.1:0-10619 GCA_018250455.1 Polygonus leo
GCATGTGACTTCACCCACCTAGTGGTAAGTAGCAAGTGTCGTCCACTGCCCCAAGCAAAAACGAAAAAAAATGTGCTTATACTGGCCATAATTGGTGCATTTACGGTACTCATTTCAATATTGATATTGGAAACAGATATGTTATTCGATGCCAGCGTGGGAATTTCTTGAGTTCTTACGAAACGACTAGATCAATTTTTATGAACTTTTTGTGCATATTTTCTAGGTATGAGAACAATTCGTAAAGTATCCTTTATAGATGACTAGTAGCGAAACCTGGCGTTGCTCGGGTTAAAATACATCGCATGTTTGATGGTATAAAAAATATTTAAAGATCCATTTCCTAAAGTACGTGTTATTGATTTATTTTTTATACTTATTCAACCATTAAACATACGGTGTATATAGAGTGTATCAAATTAATTAAAGATAATTATAATTTATAAACAAAAAATAATAATTTTACAATATTCGAGATCAATTGTAACAATCGCACATATTTTGGCACTTTCTAGATCATTCCAGAAATTTTTAGAACTTTCTAGACCATATCGGATCGATTATATTATTTGCAAACATTCTAGAATTTTCTAGGCTTTTACAGAAATTTTCAGTACTTTCTAGATCATTCTAGAAGCTCTCTAAATTCTAGATTGATTATCACCATTGCACACATTTTTGAACTTTCTAGTTCATTCCAGAATTTTTTAGAATTTTCTGGACCATTTTGGATCCATTACAACAGTTGCACGGCTTTTTTGAACTTTTTAGGTCATTCCAGATTTTTTTAGAATTTTCCCGATCATTTCAGATTAATTTTAGCAGTTGCACTCATTTTGGAACTTTCTAAATCATTCTAGAATTTTTTAGAACTTTGTAGATCAGTCCAAAAATTTTCAGAACTTTCTAGATCATTTTAGAAGTTCTCTAAAACTTTCTAAGACGATTACAACCATCGCACATATTTTGGAACTTTTCTTAATCATTTCAGAAATTTTCATAACTTTCCAGTAGGTCACATGAGTTAGAGAAGGTCATTTATATATTATTTCACATTTACATTAGTTAGAAAAGAATAGATATATGTATACTTTTTCCACCTACCCCAACCAAACTCTCTTACGCACAATTGATGATGATGGCAAGTACCCCTTGCATCTGCCATCCCAACAGGAAGTTGAACGGAGTTCAAAACAAACTAAACAGTGCAAAATATTTTGTTATTTTGATGTCGCTACCTCTGAGGTCTAAGGGTCGCCTTATGTATAAGAGTGTAAGTATAATAGACAACCACGTCTATCCAAACCAAACTATAAGAATTGGTTCACGGAGGAGTACGAGGGATTAGGATTGTAAGGTATACGGTTACAGGTAAAGCTTTTCTTCCGTTTCATATAAATCAGTGAGCGAGTGGGTGGCAACCCACGGGCGCGGCCGGCGCGAGCGCACGTCGCCACGCTTCGTTACCAATAAGTATGATTTAGCTCGATACCGATCTGACACGCCTGACGCCTGACGATTTATCCGCCAAAACCTAACTTATATTCGCCTGCTGAGCGTCGATGCGACACGATCAAGATTGGTTTTAGAATTTTTGTAAAAAAAAAAACAGTTTCATGTACTGAGAATGCCTTATACTTTTAATCTTTTTTATTCTAAGCATCTGTTGTTGTGGCCGTTGTAACAAATATTCTATTAAAAGTCTACCTGTTACGGTTTATGAGATACAGTTTTGAGAACAGTAAAGTCTTAGTGATAGAGTCCCGTTGGCTCCTATTGGGTACTTAAATAAATTCAATGTCTTGCTTTATTTGGAAAAGTAAATACGAGTTAGATTCAGTAGTAGCACTCAATTTATAATTTTTAATTTATAATTTCCATCCAACTTATAAGTACGTATACATATACACAAATAGGTATATCTGCTATCCGACACTGTTTCATATTCCCAAAGCTTATGATTAATATTTAAGGAGCCTTATTGTGCGGTACATACTTAAACGTAATTAAATGTATACAATAATATAATTTCATTGTGTTTTAGGCTATTATTAAATTACATTGGTTCAGGTAAGATCTTGTTCGTCTATCAAGCGCCACTTTTCCGTAAACGAGCCTAAATACAAACAATGCTTGCATTTATTTAGGTAACAATTATATTAACAATTAAGTATATCGTTCAATGCACTAAGGGTTACTAAAGCAAGATTAGCTTTTGCTTTTGTCACCTACAATTTAACATTGTGTGCAAAAAGTTTAGCATAGTCACTTGACACTAAAATTATTAAAGAGCAACATTTTAGAATACTTGTGGCTCTATAGTTGTAGTGTTCTAATTTATATATAGAGAACCACTTCAATGATTTGTGTTTTGAGCTTAAACAATGTAAGTTAATCTGTACATATAAAATGCTTTATCCCGAATGACTGACTAACGGATCTACGCACAGCCTAAACCGCTGATTATATGGACCTGAAACCTGGAGGTTGTGTCTTTGTATGCCATAGGCATCCGTTAAGAAAAAAAACGGAGGAAAATTTATATGGGACAACGTGATTCTTTGGTCCGTACTACTTTAAACATTGGATAAATATTCTTTAACAGAATTGATGAAAACTGTGTTTCGTATTTTTTTGAAACTTATCGATCGGCGATGGCGAAAAGGGGTAAAAAGTTAAAATTTACATTTATCGCAGGACAACGTTTGCCGGGTCATATAGTGTTAGCATAAATAGTACTTAATAATAGCTATTATTACATCATTGATAAAATAATATGATTAAAATTGAAACAGAAAGTTGGGTGAACAGGTTAAAATAACACAATAAAATAAGTTTGTCAATTTAATGGTAAATATGTTACTTAAAATATACTAAATAAGGATAAAATAAGGCATGTTTTCATATTTTTGCAATCGTTTGCTAATTAATTATTACTTAGGCGTTTGGCGGGAGTTAATGGTTGATACTTTAAATATAAGTCTCTGATTTATAATTGACGTACACAAAAGTGTTTTTCAATTACCTTACATTGTGACGTGCGGACGAGCCGAATCGGGCGGGCGAGGCCTGAAAGGATTTAATAATGCGGGAAGCAGTAAATCAAAATTTGATTATGGGAATATGGAAAGAGGTCCAATGGGTCTGCGGTCATAACTCAGGCAGCCGGGCGTGGACGGATCCGGTGAAAAAAGTGGCTTTCATTAGGACATAATTTATTCGTTGCACAACTACTAAATATCTAAGTATTACAATGAAGAGGTTTAATGCGGTCCGGCGCTGCTGCCGCGCGAAAAAACCACGGAGCTGACCTCTCGGTACCGACAGCAAATTGGCGAACCCACTGGCCATTTGCTATTCAGATTGGAAGCAAAAATGCTCATATTAATATGTTAAATACATATAAAGGAACGAATGCAATATCCGTTACTCTAACATTAACTCGCAATGTTAAAATAAAATTTTCTTTAAACTCCACTTATTAATATTGAGTTCTCAATGGTTAATAAACAATATTTCAGTACTTGTTTAGTTGGGATATCCCTTCATATACAGTTAAAGTATAATTTTATTGCCTTGTCAATATAATCTTTTTTTTAATCTTTCATAAATGTAGAAATGAAGTTATCGGATTTAAAGTTATCGGATTATAGAGGCGCCTTGCTCACGCGCAACGATGTTCATATAGCGTTCTTTTTTTTCTGATGAATGTAACAGTGTGCCTTGTTTCGTTTCAATGTAGTGGACTGAAAAGTAGTGAGCCTCCACTTGTTGCACAATTATTACTTAAATTAGGGACTTTATGATTGGCTACAGTGCACGCAGCATCGCACAGTCCGTACACGCGATAGAACTCACGGAGACGGACTCGTTTTTGTATATTCTGTCAAACCACGGCTGGGCACTCCTTGCTAGCGGTACAAGGCGAACAAATAGCAATAAATATGGGGCTCCATATATCTGTCGGCGCGCCGAGCGATGTTATTTACGACGGAGGCGAATAAATCGCGCGGTGTGTAAACACCCGCAGCCCCCGCCCGCCGCCACCAAACATCAGGTTTATCTCCAACTTTTGATGCAGCTTAACATGAGGGATTTTCTGTGTTGTCTATTATTTCCGGATAATATTTCCTATAGCGAACAACCCTACCCTTTAATCGGTAGTAGAAAGTGAACCTCGAGGAATTTGGATTTATCGACTTTCTGAAGTAAACTCAATCATACCAGTGGGCAGATTATTATCGTCGGGTCCACTTATAGAAACCGATGGAGATTATCAGGCGGTAGAACTCGTACAGCGAACCGAGGAGGTACCACCCCCGCCCTTATAATCCTCCGTGAAGTACTTGTGTTTCTGTTTTGGAGAGGCGAAACTGCCGACTATGCTTAGGTACTCGAGGTGAACATTTTAATATTCAACCTCAGGTCCTTAATTTTATTGTATGACGGTTAATCAAGGTAAGCGGCTTTTTTGGATCCCGATACTTCGACCCGGTTGTATGGATCGTAGTCACGGCAAAATTGGTGGCGGGGAGAAGCCGTTGAAAGATGCTAGTGGTAGAATAATCGATCTACCCTACGCCATGTCTTTTAATCGTTATTTATTCCCATATAAAACAATATTTGTAGCTAACCTAACAACATACTATAGGGACCATATCAATATCAATTAAAAATCTTTTATATTTTAAATACATAAATTGACTCGGCCATGTTTTTTTACAAGTATTGTTTTTTATGGGATCTTATTTCTTTTTGTAGATGGTAGTTCTACTTAAAGTTTTTATACTCAACGGATACAATTTGCGTACATGGTTTGTGTGTATACCTGCGATATTACAATAAAACCCATAGGTTGCCTTTAAGAAAGTGGCCTCCTTTCTGTGACGGGCGGGAAGCGTGGAAGCCGCGGCGCGGGTAAGCCACCTCCATCGTCCGCGGTTATGTGTGGTTATTATTAGTGTTACTTCTTTCATGGCAATTGATCATCCAGATCATTGCGTGACGATATAGACGCATATCGAAGGGATTGAGTAGAGTTGGCCCAGGACCGGTAGAAATGGAAGAGCGCAGGGGAGGCCGTTGCACAGCAGTGGGATACTATAAGCTAGCTAGTAATAATAAAATACTTTGCGGGATTTGGGTACAACTTCATAAGACATGTTTCATTCTTGCACGTAAAGATATCGAGCAAATGAACAAATTGCACTTTCGTTATGGTTAGAAACTTTATTCTTACTCTTGATATACCTACTAGGTGCACTATTTTTTGTCGGATATCTGCCAAATTCAGAGTCATGGTGCAAACACTTTTTGGCAAAATTGCAATATTTTCTATGCTTTTCTATCAACAAAGGTATTTTTTTTCTTTTAGTTCATGCAAAACTCGAAGAGTAATATAATTTTCAATGGAACTAGATTTAATTCCCCTGCAAGATATCTCGTACGTGTGTGCAATGGTTGAAGGCTCGCTCTCCATCACATGGATCAAGGAACTTTTTATAAAACCGCCTATAACCCACATAGCTTGATTTTGTACTTCTCGGCTAATATATATGATTTTTTATTTAGCTTATATAAATGATTTTTCACACTATTGTCAAATAAAAACTGCCATCATCTAATTCGAATAGCTGTAAAATATAATCCTCTACGATGTCTCAATTCGACTCTGCTAATACTTTAAAAATATTTAGGAACCCGCTTTAGGAACTTACTCGATTTTAATGTATATGTCACCCCATATTATTGTTTCATCCAGCCACATACCTAAATATTTATCGCCGTCTATTTGTACAATTCTATTGTTATTTACCTTTAAGTTTACAATGAGTCTAAAACTAAATTTCTTACATAACGTTAGGTAATTATACAAACTTTAGAAATTGTTAAACCCACAACTTTTACCATATAATTTTGTTTATTGACTGCTTTTTGGGACCTTCATTGCATCAGATATATTTTTGCAGCTAGTATAAAGTACAAAATCATCTATATATTGAGATACAAATACTTGTTTCAAATATTCTTGTAGACTAGTACAAATGTTGCGGATAAATTCTGATGATATTAGACTAAAAAGTCAGCTACGCTTCAATCTACCCAAGTATAAGTACTACTCATTTGTTACCTTATAATAACGAAAATATATTGAAAGTATTAGCAAGAGCTTCCATCTGTCAACGCGACTAATTAGTGTATGTAATTGACTAATGAGTGTAATGACACTATCGTGTATTTTGACGCGTCGAAACGTAAAAGAAGTGAATGTAGGAATATAATATAAATAGGAATATAATAGAAGTAGCGGTCTAAAATCAGAATTTTCTGGGAAAGTAAACCACATTCTAGAATATTATACACCAGAACAGGATAGTAATACGTAACTTAACTATTGTTTAGCAATGTCCCGTGAACATAATAAGGCATTAGTTGAAATTTGTGTCCAACACTTGAAATGAAACTCCGTTAACAAAAAGCTGATTCACACCTAAAACTGAACATGAATGAACAGAAAGCAGATTATATATACACAATATCATGGCAGTGGACGTTACTTTATTTTATAAGCTTAGCGTCTCGCCGACCGTGAACAAAACGCTTAAAATTCAACTTACAACCGGTCACATGTTTAAACTGTTATGCTATTGTTATCATACCAGAACATTCCACCAGTTACAAAGTTTGATTTGAGCTATTTTTAAACAATAGGGTACATTTTAAGAGTTTTAGGTATTTTTGTTACTTCTTTAAACATATAAATGCGAACTTAAATTTATTGTGTTATAATGTAACATGGGTAGAGTCCGCGGTTCACTTCGTGGAGTCCTCACCGTCACCCATGAACATATTATCATCAACGTATCTACATGTGTCTGACACACATGAATTTGCAAAACGCCGGCTTTGGAGGACAGCTCTTTTCGCTCCCTTTTTGAAGAACCCCATGTCATAGCGCACCGGGAATACCTCGGGTGGAAGCTCATTCCACATCTTGCACGTACGAGGTAACAATGACTTTGCGGACCGAGCTGTTGAAGATCGCCACGAGTTTAGTTGATGTGGATGAAACCTTATCGGCGAGTGGTGCGAGGGTGGAAGAGTGACGTGGGTATCAGATCGAACAGATCACTAGAGGATAACTAGAGAATTGGATCATTCAAAATCCGCACTTCTGTATAGAGTCAAATGGGGCAAGTTGATAGTGCCCCTGCCCAAAGGTGGGAGTAGTACTCCATGTGGGGCCATCTCAAGTCCCACTGAATGCGGATGGACTCTTAACGACGCGAAAAGCCGACGTATGAACCCAACCATCCATCCCGGCTGAGCCCTTAGTTGGCTTGCCATAAACTCTCAGTGAAGCTGTAAAGGCCAGTAGGGCCAACGACAGCTACACATTCGTAAAAATATATATATTTTTTTAATTTTTAATAAAACTGTGCTGGGAATTTTCCCGCCGGCGTTGTTCTTCCGATCTGCCTTATTCTGAAGGTGCTCAAAGCCGACGTATTGATTTTAATAATTTTGTATTAACTTTTATCTACTGTGTACCTTATAACAAAAACTTACTAATTTGTATTTGAATTTAAATTCATACTTGCTGCACCAGAAGATCCGCCAGTTTTACCGGATTTTGAATCAGTATTTCTATTAGATAGGTTAAACTGAAAACCCAAAACCCCGTTCAGGTGAAAGTCCTGAAATAGCAAACAAAGTGATCTTGAAGCTCGTTAAAGTTATAATTGGAATCAGTACTAAATACATATTTTTATTATCCAATGTACTACAATAAATTTCACGAAGTGTATAAAGAAAATATTTTCTAGTTAACAAGCTATTTCTATTATTAAATTAATTACGATCACTAATGAACGTGTTTAATAAAGTTCACGACAGGTTCGAAGCGTAGCGTTAAAATTAACAGTATAGTGCTGTAGTGAACTGCAATATCAATGTATATCTGAATTCATATCAATCGCATTCATAGTTTGCGAGCGGCGTCCGGCGCGGAGCTCCCGTGCTTCCCGTGCCGTTGAGCGCTCCGGATGTTTTGTTTATAATATCAGTGCGGGACTGAGTGGACCGGAATAACAAAGGGATTTAAGAAGTAATAATGAGTGCGCGGGTGGTAAGTGGCACTTACCATTTTTGATACGATTTACTTATTTATTTTTAACATTGCAAGCTGTTGCGTATCTTTTCTATCGACTTCAAAAAAGAAGGAGGTACTCAAGACGACTGTATTTTTTTTGTTAGCTCAGAAGTTTTCATAGCGTGAACCGATTTAGATAATTTGTTTTTTTATTTGAAAGCTTCCCGTGGAGTCCCATTTTCTTAATCCAGATGTGAAGAGTACGTTATGAATTGAATATATGTATATATTTTTTAAATGACGATATCTACTTTGATGATTTTATATCTTTGTTACATGATTACTCCGCATATTATGCTTTTTTTTGAGGTAGATCTTGTTATAGTTTTTTAGTAAATATTTCACCTTTGACTACGAAGATAAACCACGGAATTGCTCAACCTGCAATGACTTACGTGCAATATTGCCGCGTAACTTTGTCGTTTATGAACCGATTTTGATAATTCTTTTTGCTATGATCAAGTAAGTTCGGGACTGAATAATTAGTATGGAAAGCCAAGTTCTGATGATCCAGGGGTACTGCCTGTACAAACAGTAACTCTGTGCTATTTGCCTTTATGTAAGTAGTGTTGCTGATACTAAGCAGAAACTACATGATAAGTTTCGAGCCACAACTCGTCAGGTCTGAATTTTTGATGATAGATATCAATTAACTATCAATTTAAAAATAGCAAATTGTGAATAAATATTACCATCTGCCTCATAAAATTGAAAAATAAAAAAAATATACAAAAAGTAACAAACGACTGCAAAAAAATCACTAATAAGTAAAAAATAATTTTATATTTTGATGTTGGTGCCTAGTGTGCCAGGAGGAGGAGGTACATGAAGTGAAGAAGAAGATTCCGACAGCACTTGGCACCGGTATACTGGTCGGTTCTTAATTTTTGTATACAATTTTTATAAATGAAATAATTGTCTAACAAAAACAATGAGAAATAAATAAATCATGGAATAAAGTCTGCAAACAGCGAATTACAGCTATTCCCGAGTCTCGAGGTTTAACTATTTTCACAATGAAATGTTTTATTCAAACAAAGGTCGTAATGCCCCAATAAATACATTAGTTTAAGGCTTCAATATATTAGTAAAAATTTATAACCTAAAAAGATATTTCGGAAAACATAAACAATACATAATTCAGAAAAGTTGTCGTAACTTTTGCTTTGCTTGCACTTATAGGATTTATATCGTTATCATCAAAGTAGTAATGTACAATATTTTAGTAATCTAATAAAGGAAGTTAATAAATAACTATCACTAGTCTGGACTGCAGCCGGCCATCAATATCTCCCTCGGCTGCCGCAAATCCACTTTTTGATTGGATTCGTCAGAATCAATAAAAATCTAATGTATAAATAAAATGATTGACGTTTGCCGAGGTGCGCGGATCACGGAACATCTACTGGGTATATTTCAGACAAGTCTGTGTTTTATTTTTAGACTTCTTTTTCTTCTTTTTAGAATTCTTAACTTGCGGTCCTAAGTGACCGCACCTAAATTGCTCTGTAAATTTATCATAAACTTAGTACTTATATCACAAAAGCGTTTTTGAGTTTTGAATATGTTTTTTTTAAAGTTTACCAAAACCATGCTACTGATTTTAAATAATATCCTTTATTTATATCTTTCAGGCTTTATTTTACTACAGTTCACGGCGAAATCAAATTTAATCAAAAGGTTCCTAGCTACAATAAGTTTAAGGAACGTCTGCGTTTAATAATTAATCATTTAATATGTTAATTGTAAAATTTTAAGAAGCAAGTATTTAAATAGCAGTGCAAGCAAAATTGCGAGTTTAAAATAAGTACACAGTGGCTTCAAAATTAACTTGCAACAAAAGGTAACGTCTAGGGTTTTCGCGAATGGTATCTTAATAAATCCGTAAATGCCTTGACCTCTGGATCTGGGCGAAAAACAATAATTATTATCAACATCTATACTTACAAATATTTTGCAATCCCAATGTACCTTATTAGACCTGGTTTTAATTCCAATCGCGTCGCGTATACTGAATAGTAACGCTCGATGGTACTAAAATGATGAACACGAAAGTGTATTGATACACCGGGAATTTGAAATTATTCTGCATTACAAGTCATAAAGGATTACTATGTGTTAGGGTGGGACAGTGCGCAATAGGGGTTACTCTCTCGTTAGGAGCATTTCATTACGAGCTACGGATATTCAAAATTTCAAATGTATACACCCTGCTGTATAATATATACTACATCTCTATGTTTGACGACCGGACAATACGATAACTACGCATCTAATTCTTGGCTTGGTGGTAGATTATGTAATTGTAATCTTTTTTTTTATTGTGTAAAGGTAGCAAACGAGCATGCATACCACCTGATGGTAAGTGTCCACTGCCGCCCATGGACATCAGTAATCATCCTCAAGTACGATTGAGTCATACTTAAGTTTGATTACAGATGCGTTGCTACCCCTGAGGACTAAGATG
>DWNR01004782.1:0-10619 GCA_018250455.1 Polygonus leo
GACCGGAATAAAAAATGAAATTAAAATAAAACTGATCCACCAGGGTATCAGTTTTGGGGATCAGACCGGAACAACTCATAAAATTGCACACCTAAGAGTTTGTCTACCAATACGCACTTGGTCATCGTGGTATATCCTTGATGTTGATAATGAATTTCGTGCTCATAAAAGTGCGATTTTTTATGCTTTAAAGGTAGCAAATGAGCATGCACATGAGGGTAATTGGTCACTGCCACCAATGGACATTTGTAACCACCGATCCGTAACCATCTGTTAATCACAGATGCGTTACTACCCCTCAGGATTAAGTTGGATGTAAATTGTTAAAGGATGTTCGCCTCGTGTTTCAGTATAGTATAAAACTAGACGAGTTCTATCGCCTGGTAAAGATGTTGATATAGGTATATATAACGTTTCTTTATTATGACATAGGTATATGACAAAATATTAAAATATGCGAGAGTTAATCCGCTCTACCTATTAAATTTACTGGCAAAAATCTTATACAATATTGAATAACGCAATAAGCTCTGAGATTAAAAATGGAGTCTTTGTATTGCGGCCTAGATAAGTATGCTCTTATAAGACTTTCATTTCTTCAGCAGATTATTAATAACAAGATTTCATCCTCGACTTAACGCTCCGAGAGTATGCATTTTCAAAAACGTTTTATAGGTCATAATAAAATTATAAACTGCGCTACAAAATTACATGTTTGATTAAACACACCTTTAAGCTAAACGTTATTAATATTAGAAGTCAATCTATCTATACAAATAATAAAGCTAAAGAGGGTCGAAAGTCTGTACTTTGAAGATATTCGAAAATAATTGGCTGGGGATACTTAGAATCGATAACAGAACACGTTTTAACAGTTTTTAGATTTTTTGTCTGTTTATCTGTTTGTTTATTTAACCGCGCATCACGTAAAAATGGCTCACCGGATTTTGATGCAAACTTAACTAATCTGTCGAGAAGACCCCCGGCCAAGTTTCAGGCCATAAAAATTCAATCCCCAAAAGAAGGGTTAGCGGGCGGAGCCGCGGGCACAGCTAATTATATACGTCTAGGATTTGAGAATCAATTCATAGTACTATGAAGTTGGGTACTTATCTCCACTGTTAACAATAGAAGATGATCTTATTATTTATTATCACTTGAATTTCTGTAAAAAAAACATCTTGAGAAGTCTAGAATACAAGAGTACTAGAATACACCTAATACGCTTGAGTGCCTTCATAAACTGACTCAGTGATATTTAAAGTCTACTATTTCACCCTTGTCCATGTGGACGTGAATTACGGCCTAAGTCTCATTCTGAGAAAAATCTTGAACCCAGTGGAGCAATAATGAGATAACAATAACACATTATTTATATTTTCATTCTATTGATTCTATTCTGAACAGGATTTTTTTTATCTCGCTATTTGATGATATCAAACTTATCAAAACGAATCACAATACTAGAAACTACGTGACTACTAATGCAAAATATTCATTAAGTATACCTGCATGCATAAAATGTATTCAAACTTAACACGTTGCTACTAAAATCTAAAACAACACGTGAGAAAACGTTCGCCTATAAAATCCAATTTTGCATACAAAGGATGCGAGAAAGTACTTAAACTGTTTATATTGTGTCCTCTGGGACATACCTTTCGTTATAACGAACAATCCAACCGAGACGTATGTTGTTCCGGAAAATATTTGTTGAGCGAACTCACTTGAGTGGAATTAATACACTTTTGAACATCGTACGTAATACTAATATCCAGAGAACTCGCCCACGTCTGACACACATAACATGAAGCTCCCAATTAGTCTTATTTTTATAATTTGTACGTAAATAAATTTTTGGATTGGAAAAAATGAAAAACTTTCAATTTTATTTGCACAAATAAACATACGCAACATGAGTCTCATTTATACAAAATCATATAAAGGCTTAAGCAATTCAGTATGATTTAATTAATAAGATAATTGTCAGGCTTATTACCAAAAATGGGGTTTAAATCAGTGTCTATATCGAGCACTGCGGTGCAAGAGTCGTCAACTAAAACTATACAAAAAATATAATTCACCACTTGCAACCTAAACTAGATGTTACCTAACTCCACATCAACTATTAAATATAAAATTAGCCAGTATTAACAAACACATATTACAATAAAAAAGTAGCATTATACTACTAGTGATAAGATATTTTCGAACTCAACTTCAGTTTCAAAACACCTATCAAAATTTTTGATTGCATTTCGATATTGAATTATCCGAAATTTATAATCATTAAACTTGCTCTCACCTGCCATCTGCCAATATTCCCTATACTTCATGCCATCTCATGCCTTATTGGTATTTAGTAAAGACAATCACTATGCAAATTAACACGTTATGGATTACCACTAGGATCTAATGCCAAGACAATTTCACTAAAAAAAAAAGATTTTATAATGCCTGATAGTTGATATAATGGAAAAAATGATAAAAATCGAAAAAAAAATAGTGAGGCAAAGCACTTATGAGATGAAAAACAATAAAAAGATAGCCTCAATCTTATTCTAATTCTAACGTGCTGTTAACGATTTCAATCTTAATCCAAAAAGAGAATCTTTAGTACCAAGTATTTTAATGGGATCTTCGTAATATAAAATAAACTTCTAATAAAATAGCCATAATTGAAATCTTCCATTTAAAAGAAATTCTAAAAATAAGAAGATAGAAGACATTTATTATATAAATGAACCTACAAAATAGTGTATAATATTTATTGTGATCCTCTTTCGAAAGACATTCTAAGAATAATGAAGGCGATATTCACTGTGTATAAAGATACCTACAATATCATTTCCTCGCTCTTTAGCTATACTTTGAAATTCAACTCAACAAAGACAAGTATTAACGTGTTTATATTGTGTTCTCAAGAGATTCCTTATAATATCGAGGAGCGTATGTCGCTGTGCACTCAAAATGTTTGTAGAGAGAAACGAACTTGAGTGGAATAAATACAGTGAACACAGTTGCGACGTTGCTAAGAACCTTATGTGAAATAGGCTTAGTTTCATTGAGTTGTTTATTTTAAAAAATCATACGAAATTTTAAAATTATTGTGTCGATTTTAGTAGCTATTAATTTTCGTTTCATTATGTCTATACTAATAATATAAAGCTGAAGAGTTTGTTTGTTAGTTTGAACGCGCTAATTTTAGCGCGCTCAAACTAACCAGTAGTTAACTGGTTCGAATTAAAAAAATATTTTTGTGTTGAATAGTCCATTTATTGCGAAAGGCTGTATAACATCACGCTACGATCAATAAGCGCGTTTTCAACGAACATTTTTGCAAAAACGGGAAAAATTACCCACTCTCTCTTACATGACGCAAACGAAGTGGCGCGGTTCAGCTAGTTGTATTATATTGGTGACGGAACCAATCAACTATAAATAAAAACAACCATGAATAAACCAACTCACATAACTTACCTATACCATTGTTGAAAATTACCGTAATATACATATAAAAAATCCATGTCACGATGTTCGTCCACTGTAATCTCCAAAACGACTTAACCAAATTGAAGGAAATTTTTCACCAATTTTAAACTTGGTCCAAACTGAGAGATGGTATACTTTTGGCTCAAAAGGTAGTGCTAATGTTAAGATTATTCTAAAAGCCAACGACGTCTCCTTGTAATAAATGTATTAGTTATTATATTACTCGTATGTAATAATCAAACACGTACAATTATACATGTGGATATTTAACGAACATAAACCTAATTCGCTTCATAGCAGCATCATTATGCATCTAGAGCACGCAGAACTGAATGTTGACGAGCGTCCATGTTTTGTGTGATTTGCACTTACTGTTCGTTCAGTCTGACCTGCCACATTCGCCACATTCGCATTGTTGGTAGTTTCCGAGATTTGCTGATACCGAATACACACAAAAACGTTTATCGAAAACAATCGTTTAGATTAAGGATCTTAATGAATGAAAGTAAATCGAAATAAAATCGGTCTTCACACGTTTCTATCAAATAATCTGGTGGGTAGTTTTGTCAATATTTTTATTCCTTTTTGAAACTGGGAATCACATTTCTCTTAAAATACAGTCTTAATTTTCTTTAGTCTTAATTTTCTTAACAAAAGTTTAGGGCTACTCTACGTCACCAATATATCCTCATGTGGCTCAACAAGACGACCCGCATGGCGCAACAGTTACCACAACGGTCTCACGTGCCGAGGACTCCGAGATCGATTCTCGGTGAGACAAAAATCTGAAAGATGTATTTGGCTTTTGTTGGTGTATTGGTATTTTGTGTGCCCATGACACCGTATACACAGTACATCCTAGTGCCACACTACGAGTATAGAAAATGTATGTATGTGTGTATAAGAATTTAGAAGCGTTCCAACTAATTCCCCTCCTATGTATGCACCAATAACATTAACGCACTTATCTGTACAGAAAATAAAGAATTAAAATGTATTCAAATCCCCAACGTGATGTGATCCCGACATAAATTCTCTAAGTAAAGACAAATTACTGGACCTTTTTTTTCTTTACAGTCTCCGAGGCAACGGGTCCAAATCCCTACAAACGGACCGTTTAATGGAATGATTATAATATACCCACCTTAATCCTACACGTTAAATGCTTAAAACCGTTCCATAATGCCTTTTTAATTTAATAAATACGAGCTAACGACTTTAGTACAATATTTATGGAAGTTATAACGTGTGCAAGTAACTTTAAAATAATATGTAGTTACTTAAAAGTAGTCGATAGGTCCGCGTGTGCATTAAGAAATCGTGTTCCTCGTATGCCCCTTAAAATCATTACAATTACAATACTATACAATTTTTGCTGATTTCTCGCAAATTATGTATACAATAGGTATAGGATAAAACATGAGAACCATCTATAATTATGTGGAAGTACTTAGAGTTCTGTATCTAAAGAGTGCCAACGGTACCCTATTACTAATACTTCTTCATTCGTTGTGCGTCCGTCCATCTATCATAGGGCTCTAACGCGAACATAGTACACTCTTGAAATTTACAAAAACAGATACTAAAAATAAATAAAGCTATCCATTAAACTATTTTACTCGGAATCTACAATGTATTACAACGCCATCTATTCGGTTCGAATTCTTCTTATGCGAGTCCTACTTTTATCGAATGTGAAGTTGATGTTGGCCCTAGGACGGCCTTCACAGGTTTACCCTGTTTTATGGCAAACCTAATGGCTAAGCCGGGAAGGAAAAACCCGCACTTGACCGATTACTTATTTTGTTAACAGGCGACCACTAAAAAAAATTAAGGCTCTTAGCTGAACAAATTCATATCGGATCATATCATTCGGATACATTTTAATACTGTATAAAAATTATTTATATGAAATGTTTTGTGCAATGTGATTTTTTATATTCCACTTATACTGATTACATTGCTAGTCCAAATATAAATAACAGTGTCAGAAATGTTAAACTACACGTAGTAACTAACAAGGAAACAGTTTTAGTTTAGTTAGTAGTTAGACGCTATGTAACTTACGTGGAACACTTAACGAATCTTTGTTTTAGCAGTCGAGTTAATTATTCATTTATGCAAATTGCGTAAATATTCATTGCAAATGTAAAGCTTGCTTTCGTCAGGTGGGAAGGCGTTCAGAATGTTACTGTAACAGGTTCTTAAGCCCATATTTAATTCAATTGATTGTACTACTGTTTCTAAATAGAATTCCTGTCATCGAAATCTGTGTTATAAATGATTTATGTCCAGAATAAACATTGGTTTTCTTATCATATATTTACTAGGTATTTCTGTAAATAAATTCTTGAATAATTTTAAGCAGTATTATCTTGACATAATAGTTATGTGTTACTGTTAATTAATGCATTAACAGTTATTATCAAAACGCAAAATGGTAGAAGGCGACATAGCCAGATAGGTAAAAAAATGGTTACCGTCGTGTACCTATACATTCGCAACATATGATAAAACTCAGCTGTGAAAAGGTATGTTAGTACCTTTTGTCAACAACCCCATATCATCACATTTTGCAAGTGCTACGAAAAAAAATGACTATAATTATACATTATTCATATCTACGTCCTTATAATATATAAGTGTCAAACGGCATACAGTCCACCTGACGATAAGTGGTTACTATCGCAATTGCATATCAAACTCAGTTTCAAAGTCCTACTTAAACATAACTATAGTTGGCTACCTTTATTGCTACCTTTGAGGACTGAGAAGGTTAATCGGTGGGTCGGTAATGTTTAATGTAACCGGCAACCCACCTTTCCGATCCATACATGCTAATAAAAAACTATTGCACGACAGAAATGGGTGTGGCGTACTACTTAGCAAAACAAACATTTATTCAAACAAACGGTAGGTAGACAAGAATAGGTATTAAGTACAACAAGAATAGGTATTAAGTGTCTCAATATACGCTAATAGCACCGTAACATCCAAATCGTCATTTGAAATCAATCCCAGGACGACCAAAACGTGCCAGACTGACCAAGTTTAAAACTAAGATGTTCGATTCTCGTATAACTATAACGGGCAACCGCGACTCTCCGAATCAAAACACAAAAAAGCACCAAAAAAGAACATAAAGGTGGCGCTGGGTACCTCCCTAACTAGACGATTTCTACTACCCGTTAGGCAGGTAGTAGAAATAAACATAACATGACATAAGACATACAAGTAAAAATAAAGTATAGCATATAAATAATTCTAAACATCCACGACGTAAAATTACCTCCGTCGTTTATCCAGGTGCTACTTACAAATAGTATTTGCAGACGACGGCGCGATGCAGTTATGACGTCATTAGCACATGCCGCTACTTCAGAGATATCACCGAAATGAATAGAGCCACGTGTGGCATGCAATACACAAGGTATGTTATATTATATCTTCAAATTTTACCTTAACAGCTCTGAAGTTTTTAAGTAAATAGTAACCTCTCTATGCCCTTAGCCCCACATATGGGCTCGTATCGAAGTCGTGGATGCCATAGATATAAGCAAGATACATTTTCAAGCTGCCAGATGCGGAACAGAAAAAGAAATTCATCATTCTGATCTTTTTGGAAATCGAATCCGTATTAGACTGATACTGTAGTCGTTACGCTAAACGGGTCATGCGGTAAAAAAGATTAAGATCCAATCTTTTTAGATTTCTTATAATAATTCTTTTAGAATTAGTTATTTGGAGATAAGTTAAAAGGAATTCCATGAACTGAAAAGATACGATAATTAGTATCAGGAGAACGCAGTTATTTTTAATGAATTAGTATGATCTAAATACATGATTGAAATAAGGATCAAATAGAGAAAGATGCCGTCAAATTGACCTAATTAATATTTTACATATCATTATTAATAACAAAACAAATGATCCGGACATAACCATATTTCGCTTATAATACAAATACTTTTAGATGTACACCGCACCCCGCAAGTTGCGGCCCAAGTTACAAACATTAATGAGAATAGTTGGTTTCCTCAGACAATGGGTTCATAAATCGCGTGATCGTATCGTAGAACAAAACTGCTAAAATAGTGTAGTTACAGAAGTAGTACTGGGGACATTTGTTCGTTTATAAGTATTTATTTTCATTGCAACTTACTGCGCTACCTAATCGAGTGACTACATTAGTGAACGAGAAAACAGGTTGATAGAACGCGGAGATTTTATGGAGACAGTAACAACAAACAACATAAACACGAGAATTGTTGTAATTATTAACTTTAAAGATGCCGTTTTTTTTTGATAAACATAACTAGTTTCATGTTTCAACTGACGTAACTTTTTTTTATTATGTAAAGGTAGCAAACGAACATGTAATCCACCTGATAATAAGTGTCACTGCCGCCCATGGACATTAGTAGTCATCCCCAAGAACGATTGACCCAAGGTTGATCACAAATGCGTTCCTACCCTTGACTACTAACATGTTCGCCTCGTTAGTAAGTTTAGCCGGCAACCACGCCTCTCCAAACCAAAAAACAATTAATTGCTACACGGAGGATTATGAGGGTGGCGGTGATACCTCCCCGGTTGAACTACATGAGTTCTAACACCTGGCAAAAATACCAGCGTACTTAAAGCCCGTCGCCCTTGGTAATCTTATTATTAGTTAATTACCATAAGAAGTCTTACATAAGTGTACTTTAGTAGTTTTGCGGACCAATATACAACTATTAATCAAGGATCTCTTTTAGGGTTTAACGGTTGTACCAAAGGCTACCAGCTACCCTAATAATTAAAAAATAAAGTAAGAATAAATAACTAAGAATTACAAGTAAAAAAGGGCACATACGTCATTCTAAGTTACAGATTCACCTACTTTCATAATACATGTTTCATTAACATTACAAACGTCGTGGGCGTAGAAATAATATCGATAATTACTCTCATTATTATTAATTAATCAGAAATATCTTTTACAAATTAACGAACAGGTTCACAATACTCGTTATACATGTGAATGGCCGATACCGATAACAGTTTATCACCATCTGAATCAGTTGATATGATAACCGGATATGATATGAAAAATGCTATTAATATTTTATCAAACACATTTTTCTCCGCTACAATGCTTTTCGAGTTGATTATTAAAATAATGGGTTTACAATCCTAATGTGGTTAGAAAACAATATATTATACTGAATTCGAGTGTATTTCTTCTTTTCATAATACCGACGAAGCAACACGCTGAAATTGAAATTAAATTAAAGTGCCTAGAGAGGAAACAATAACCAAATTAAGATTTCTAGTTTTTACAAGGTAATGCAAGGTAATCCTAAAATGCCAAAGCGAAAGGTTAGTCTAGATAAATTATAATAAGCATTTGTTATAAAAATCATTATTTTTATTCGCCTATTAGCCTTAGGTTTACTGCAATTCTGGATCCTAGGATTCCATAAATATATACCACATATAGTGGAGATGTACATTATTTAACAACTTTATTTGTACATCAAGCAGCTCGTTTGTCAATGGCTTACGAAAAGCATTAAATGCTGATGCAAATTTAGCTATTTCCTCAAATCACAATTACAATGTAAGGCACATTGTAATTGTAGTTCTACTCTGGTAGAAACGGAAGCAGCTATTTGCCGCAATAACCGTCACATATCAGGCTACAACACAATAAATCTGCTGCGAGACAACTGTCGCTGCGAGGAAGCGAATCGGTGACACATTTTACGTCTTCAATTTATTGGATACTAGCTGACCCCGCAAACGTTGATCTGCCATAAAAAATATGAAAAATTTGTATGCCTATGTTTTATTCATTCATTCTATTCATTAAAATCCATTCAGTAGATTTTACGTGACAGAGTAACAAACATCCATACTTACAAACTTTCGCGTTTATAGTATTATTAGGATTATTTTTAAAATATTGTTGTATAGTGAAATTTAAAATTTCATTCAAATATATGTTATTGTACTACTTGTATAGCTTAATTTTAATAAGAATTGCTTATGTCACAATTTTACACATTTTTTTTAAATTACAATTCACTTTCTTTCGTAGAAACGGGAGCAGCTATTTGGTGCAATAACCTTCACATGTCAGGCGACAACACAATAAATCTGCTGCGAGACAACTGTCTTGCGAGAAAGCGAACTGGAGAGACATTTTACGTCTTCAATTTATTGGATATTATTTTTAAAATATTGTTGTATAATTAAATTTAAAATGTCATTGAAATATGTTATTTTACTACTTGTATAACTTAATTTTAATAAGAATTACTAACGTCCTTCTAATCACAATTTTGCACATATTTTTTTAAATTCTAGTTTACTTTCTTTCGTAAAAACGGGAGCACCTATTTGGCGCAATAACCGTCACGTGTCAGGCGACAACACAATAAATCTGCTGCGAGACAACTGTCGCTGCGAGGAAACGAACTGGAGAGACATTTTACATTTTCAATTTATTGGATATTACTTTTAAAATATTGTTGTATAATGAAATTTAAGATGTCAGTGAAATATGTTATTAAGAATTACTAACATCCTTCTAATCACAATTTTGCCCATATTTTTGTTAATTTAAAGTTTACATTCTTTCGTAGAAATGGGAGCAGCTATTTGCGCAATAACCGTCACGTGTCAGGCGACAATACAATAAATCTGCTGCGAGACAACTGTCGCTGTGAGGAAATGAACCAGTGCCACATTTGACGTGTTCAAAATTGGACATTGTTCTTAAAATACAGGTTTTATAATGAAAATTAAAAAGTTATGAATGCTATTTTCCCTAGTTTGCGAAAATAGTTTTAAGCTGGTACAAATCATGCTATTTCATCTAGCTTCTATTACAATGTACCTTCTCTGGTAGAAACGGGAGCAGCTATTTGGCGCAATAAACGTTACATGTCAGGCGACAATTGGATATTATTTTAAAAATATTGTTGTATAATGAAATGTAAAATGTCATTGAAATAGGTACTTTTATTTAATTTTATCTTCACGTGTGTTACTATTAGAATAATGCATAAATACATACATATCTTCACGCCAAATCCCTAACGGGGTAGGCAGAGAGTATCGAGTGCCAAATGGCACGGTTC
>DWNR01004783.1:0-10617 GCA_018250455.1 Polygonus leo
TATATTATAACCATTGACCTGTGATCTCTAATAAAAGATATATTACATCCTATATCCTACAAGTATCAATCCAACATTCTACCGATACTACATGTATAGACTATACCTGAAATATATAGCACTATTTACAAATTTACTTTTTAATTTTTGTATCGTCAATAGGTAGGAACCGAGCTTGCAAACTATCTGATAGTAAGTGTTCAGTGCCGTCGGTTAAAATTAATAATTATCACCAAGTACGATTGAATCATAATTAAAGTTGACCACAGAAGCGTTTCTACCTTCGAAGGTGTTCGCCTTGTGTGTAATTATAGCCGGCAACCACCCCTCTTCGTACCGAAATACGATAATTGCTTCATGGAGGACTGTGAGAGTGGCGTTAGTATCTCCCCGGTCGAACTATGTACAAGAGTTCAATTCCTACCGTATGGTTGACGACAGAATCATTTGCTCCCAGCGTGGTAAACTCCGACCAAAACCCTTTTAATTCACAGAAGATTTCCATGCCCAGCCGCACGAATGAGTAATTGATGGTATGTCTGTTTGTTTTGTGCATAAATACTCTTCTGTTAACACTATGTTGCCTGACAGTAAACAGCAAATATTAACGTTGATAGCGATAAATAACGTAGGTACAATCTTTTTACCGTTACCGCTAAAAGAGAAATGTTTTCACCACGACGCTCGACACAATTAACATACCGTGATTTGAATACAGGTTTCTTTCAGCGAAGTAAAGTGCATTTTTCATGCAAACACAATTACATAACAAAATGTTATTCAGTTAGTAACAATGAGATTGTAGACTTAGTTCTGAGTGCAGAAATTATCTTAGTGGAACACAGATAATACTATTTTCTATTTTACAAGGCTTAAACTAAGTTTATGGTTTCAATAGAAGCCAGTATAACTTAAGTCAAAGTTTAGTTTATTGACCTATAAACATTTTGTACAATAAATACGTTATAACATGTTAACCATTGCATTTATTATATAAAAAAAATCATTACATAAATACCTCATTAAGTTACTTGATTAAAAGTAAACAAGTAATTATCATGTCATATTGTTTTTTTAAATTGTATTACTGTAATCTTTTAAGTACCAATGCATGTTTGGTTCCGCATTTTCACGAGGAAAATTTATCGTTCCTCACACATTAGCATGTAGCCCTGAAGCAGTTAGCCTGAAGCGTGCTCTGCTCATCACTACGTTTCATTCTATCGTTGATTACATGCCCAAGTCCCGTTTTGCAAAATTGAGTCCAAATGTACACGGATTACAATTATACATTAATGGCACTTACTGAAAATAGAGTCCATACATAAGTTTTTACAAATAGCCTTAGGGAAATTAAAGGGTAAGCCGCAGATTTAAAGTATTGAAATTCGATGTAAGTGTCAAAGGAAGTCATCGTGTCTTTTAAGTGTCATTATTATGAACTACCCATATTACTATAGTACAGGAGAATAATTCGATTCGAAAATACTCCAAATGAATTGTTAGGTATTGCAGAATTTGCGATAATTCCTTAATGCACATGTAAAAGGGATATGTAAAGCATTGTAACCTTGGTTAAAACTAAGGCTGTCTTAACTAGGTTTCAGTAGTTCAAAAAAGTATTGCGAGTTTAGTAGCGAAGTACCAGACCTGCCAGAAAAACGCGCCCATTTACGGCTCCATTGTAATTGTCCTGTTACACTTTGGAAATAGTGAAAAATGGATTTGAAAAAATACCCTGCATTTTACTACTTCATTGCTCAACAATGATGCCATAGAAGTAAAAGTGATGAACAAAGTCCATAGGTATATCTCTTCCTTAATCTCGTAGAAAAGTTAACTAAAGGCATGCTGCTATAACTAGTATCTATTAATCCCTGCACGTAGGAATTTGTGAACTAAGAATCTAGCGTGTAAACTACAAAATGATCTTGCAAATATATACAACAAAAATTGTAAGAAATTTAAATTTCTAGAATTTAAATGAAGCTGGTAGTTCATATCTAGCGCTTTTCACACCTTTTCTTTTATACCTGGAGTGGTTAACCTGGGGCAAGCAACGAATCCGCTTTCCACTCCATTGTATCCGTGTTACTTTATAAATTCACAGACTTCGGGTGTAAGCAGCATCTACTAAGCCTCTAGATAAAAATCTACATTAAACGTTGATATAAAGATAATGAATGTTTTATATTACCATTTACATGTTTTCACTCATGACAAAATTATGGACTTTATTCGAATGGCTTGTAGCATTGGAGTTAGACGAGAGCCTTAGGCGAAAACGGCGTCCCTCTACCGCGCCACTGTAATGTCCCACGACACCTTCGAAATTGGGAACACAATATAGATCTCAAGGGAATTTACACACTATTGTAGTATACATATGGAGTCACAATGAAAGTATCATAGAATGAAGATATTTTCACACGTACTGGAGTAATGTAGGTATCCCTCGCACCTTTACATGTAACATGAAGAGGTTAGCCCGAGGCGCAGTACGCGTCTAACACTCTATTGTTACCGCTTCACTGCACGCTGGAAATTGCGGACAATGATACAAATGTAAAGGAATTCACGATATATCGCAAAATACATTTTATGATTTTATTTCAGAAGTTGACATTTTCAGGATACCTTTTCTCTCATGTTTATTTGTAGCCTGAGACGAAACCCGCTTGTATCTTTTGTTTACGATTTAGAACAAAAAGTATATTTATATTACATACTTATGTAGGTGTAAGTAGAATATAAGGGATCAAAAATTGTTATGTATTTTTTTTTACCTTATTCATACTAATATTGAAAACTCAAATCATGTATGTGTGTACAGCACAGGACACATATTCAGCAGCACAGAAAAGGACATATAATGGGTACTTTTTATCCCGAAAAGATACTGTTTTTACCAAAACAGATATACAATGCGAATGTAGACGGATGTAGATACCGAGGGAGATCCAGACTGACGTTTCATGATCAAATTGATCGTGTGCTGTCTGCAGGAGGTGTCAAGAGTCTCCTATATAACTCTAAATTGGAAATAGATGACAAAATGTTATAAAGCCGCGTGCGAAAACATAGGCAGTAGTTAGCTTTCTATAAAGATGTGGGATATGAAAATTCGGCAATGTTTTGTTGTACGAGAACATCGTAGTCACGTCCAACACCGTCCTAATGCGACTTGTTTTAAAGAGGGGAAAAGTAATATCCTATAATGCCTTGTTTTAATTTCCAACCGTAAATAATAATTTGGTCAATTTCCCTACACAATTTTGGTTGCGTGCTCAAAAGTTTTTATTGGAATTTTATTGTTATTTAGGCGTGTTTGTTCCTTGTTTCAGATTAGATCGGCGGTTTTAAAGGAGCCGGCGCTAATGTGAGTTTCCAAATTTCTTTTTATTTATGTAACGTAGCTTAATTGAATTTCTCTCATTCTCCCGCGCATAAACTGTGGCCAGGAAATTTATGAGTGCATCAACATGTTACAATAAAGTTTGGGGTCCAGTTCATCAACTCTGACGTAATGACAAAATCCCCTGGCAGATAGGTACGCGTAATGGGAAACAAAACTAGTGGATGGTAGAAGTTTTTAGAGGAAAACGAGTCAACGAGAAGGTAGTCCCAAACTATGAGCGTTAAGCAACTTTTATGAGGGGCCCAACCATTTAACGCGAGTCAAGAGCTAATCCCACTAGCCGACCAACGCACAACAACGCACCTGAGACCGAGCTTTTTATTTCTCTTTCGCATTTCCACCTAATTTTGGCCACCGCAGGCTGGTAAGGTGGGCTGAACTTTGTCGGGCGTCATAAATTTATTTAACGGCCCGAAGGCAATAAGAGGCGGAGTGTAAAAAGAAAAATACGATACCAACGTGCCTAGCCGTTATTGCAATTAAACAGAGGAAGTAAATCTTTCAATACGAGCGGCAAGCGTTCGCTCCCGTTTCCCGCCTTAATTTATCGCTTTGTTTTAGTCAGCGCATCACATTGACGGATTGCAATGTGTTTGATTAAAAAAGGATGCTTAGTCCTTGTAACACCTTGAAGATAAAAAGGGATGAGTACAAAGAACGGGGCAAATCTGAAATAATCGCGACTGCTTGTCATTTGTTTTTTTTATTCAGCAAAAAAGTAGTAATTTAATATAAATATAATATGTGCATTATTGTTCATCAAAATCCAAATGGAATGGAATGGAAAATTAATTCGTTATATCGAGACGCTTTCATACCAAGCAGACGGCATACCTCATCTAATCTTTCGCTAATGATTATTTCTATGATTTATCAACCGGTCACCCCTTTCTGTATTTACGTCCTGAAACATAATAAGACTCTGATTATATATACATAACAATAAGATCAATTATATATTAGCAATCCGTTCAATGCAAGGTACTATAGCCACTTTTTTCTAAACCGCAAATATGTAAGGGAAACAATTATTATAGAAATCCAAATATTCAAAATATTTAATGGCACTAATTAAAACCGTTTTAATTACAATAATTGTAATAAAGCAGCCCCTCCAGCTACGCCATCTCCAACTTGAAATATTTAAAAATTAAACTCAGTCGAAACCTCATTTTAAAAACCCTAGTCTCAACTATTTTAAAGCAGTCACTGAGTAGGAGTGTAACTTAAAAATCATTTGCGTAATTTCGAAAGAGGTACTGCTACAAAGGCGTTAAAAATTACCAGTTTTTGAAACTAAGCAATTATGGCGATCTTGAATACTCAAGTAAGTAAATTGCACAATTTTTGTGGTAACGAAAAATTAAGGAACGATTATTAGTCATTTGTTGCACTACTATAATGAAAGAGAAAATATATAAATTACGTATTTATATATCTGCCCAATAATCACAACTGAATTATTGTTACTTTAACTAATTAATATAATTAATATAATTAATATATAATAGTTGCAATTGTTTCGTTAAAGTTGTGAAAGCGTGCCTAGTAGGAAAATGTGTCAACTACTTAGCGCTAATAGATTTACCCTTTGTCAGCAGATGTTCACATGATAGAGAGAAATCGATCAAATGATTGAGACTTGAAATATAACAAGGACTTTCTGCTTAATATCCGCACTATTAATTTTGGCAAATTCTAACCATAAAATTACAGTTTTAACAGATTCTTGCTTTATCCAAACTTGGATTGACCACTACGTCTTTGATCATACTTTTTAGAATGCCTCATTACATATTTACAACTACATTTAAGAAGTACCTAGAGGTAACTTCAAAGTTTACGATCAAATGATAATAACAAAAAGAGACAACGTTCGACTTTAATTTATATGTGTCAGTGGGTGTAGTATACTGAATCCATAACAAAAAACATCAAATCGATCCGATCCATTTTCAATAATAGTAAATTCAATAATAAATGTAGTATGCGTGAACGTAAAAAAAACTAAAAATATATGAACCAAAACTTTTTTTTCCCCAGTCAGTTATAAATTTATACAGTTACAATAAAAGTGACGTAAATGAGGCACAATCAAACATTATTTTAAATAAGGAAAATAAAATTTTATTGCCATTTACTACACTTTAAACAAGAAAACTAAAATTGAATCTCGCTTTACCGTTCATAGTACGACGAATGGATTAAAGTACAATAAAATTGTTTGCAAGCGGTTATTAATTTATTCTGTAATTGAGTAAATGAGCTTTGTCTGAACATTTTGTATGTATTTTAATACAATATTATGATAAACAGGCTGCACTTATAAAGTGTAATTAATTTTCAATGGGAACAACGAAAACCTTTCAATAGCAAAAGTAATCTTTGTTATTGTAATTTTAATGTAATGTAAAAGACATGCCAGTTAAATAATTACATATGTTTGTCGACGCTTATCTCCAAAACTACTTAACCAATTTAAATGAAATTTTTCCTTTAGTGTAAATTCTAACTTAAAACATAGGATACTTAGATCTGATAAGCAACAATACTGACAAGATTTTTTACAAGCAAAACGAAGCCTGCGTTTGTAAATAAAAATATTACTATCTTTATTTTTAACTCTTAACTCTTAAATACAACATTAAAATATTTAATAATTTCTCAAAGTATAAAGGCTCGTAAGAATTGTTTTCAATATACCGGTATTAGTTAAATTTGTTCAACCAAGACTATATTTTAGAGTAGTTTGCAAATCTGTTGTAAATTTTGCCACAATATTTTTATATTTAAGTTTTATCGTCCTTCAAGAGTAAATGAAACGCACGCAAATTTTCTGTGGTATCAGGAAAATGAAGGGACGAGTGTAAATTCAAATTGCTTAATGGTTCGCGAGCAAGCATTTCATTTTCCATTCGAATTGTTGCGTTATTTAGTGCCGTGTGCGCGTAAACGATGCGAGCCTCGCCTTTTGTTTGGGAGAGCTAAGAAATATTAGGACGCTAATGCAAAAGAATAATATCAACTTCCGAGATAAAACTTGGTAGGTTTTGAAAAAGAAAGTTGTATACCACTAGATGTGTTTTTACATCGCAACCTAGCAATAAGGCAGACGGGCCATCTGATGGTAATTACCCACCATTACCTATGGACATATGCACCAAAGGGACCGGCAATGCATCGCAAGCTTTGGAGAAGAGCTCTCTTCGCATCTTTTCGGATGGCGTAGAAAACGCCTTTGGTATGTCTAATAAATTGACAATATCTTTTCTCTGCGAATTCTTCAGTCACTTATATACACCCTATCTAAGTGTACATAAGCCCACTATGTTCAATGATAATGGTAGCATACGAGCTTACAGTTCACCTGGTAAGTTGCAACTGCCGCCCTGTAATCGTACCTGAGGTTTACAGCAGATGCGTTACTACCCCTTAGGACTTCTAACGTTCCTTCGGGACGGTACCACCGCCACCTTCATAATCCTCCGTTTATGAGGGTGGCGGTGGTACCGTCCCGGTCGAACTGTACGAGTTCATCATAACAACCACTTAAAAGAAATGTTACAGAATACACAACTAAAAATGAGAAAAATTCAAAATGCGATTTAAAGAATACAGTAGAAGAAAATTGGACAATAATTTGAGTGTAACAAAGTGCCTACGTATCAAGACATGAATAAAATAATGGGAAGAATCCAGACTGTCAGAAAATGTATGTAAAACGTCCGCTTAGACGAAACAAGGATTTACCCTTTCTCTTCAAAATAACAATTGCTTTTTACAAAAGGATGTACTAAGCCCAAATAAGGGTTCTTTGTATAATGGAATACCGTTAAACAGGTCTAGCTTAAAGTGGGTTGAAACTAAAAGTGGTATTTAATATTAATGGAGCACGTCGCTACTTTTTACTAGTTTTAATGGTAACAGTTGGAAATTTCGATCATTACCTGCTATTAGGGGTGAATAAACAAAACTATTTCAATTAGTCGAGTGTGCGCGACAAAAGTAACAGAAGTATTGAAATATTGTGTGCGGTATCGATTTAACGCGACCGTCCGTCATGAACACACGAATACTCCCCAATGAAAGATGGTATCGGACACCGGGCTAGGGTCACCAAACTACGACACTTGGTTGGATTATTTAGGTACATTAGCCTCTTTTCTCTATGGAAATATGTGATATCTATATTACTTTACTTAATATTATAAATGTGAATGTAAGTTTGTTTCTTACGCATTCACGCCAAAACTACTGAACCAATTGTAATGAAATTTGGTACACAAATACACAAACCTTAGAAAAGGACACAGGATAGTTTGAATCGCCAAAAATAAGCTTAAAGAGGTTGAAATAAGGGATGAAAATTTGTATGAAGTTTTGTTATCGTCAAAGATAAAAACATGAAACTTTGTATTTAGTCATTGGATAGAAAATGAATATTTATGCTAGAGTTTGTTCGACATTTCGACTTTGACGATGCAAAAAATATGATTTCCCGTAGCAAAGTCTTCTGGCCTTTACTACGAAGAGCGATAATAACCGAATGACTGCGGGTGAAGCTGCGGGGAAAAAACCGAGATACATAAATAAACAAAACCATAGTTCAAAGTCTAACCTTTGTTAGACTGGTAGTACATATAGTTTATCCCCGTTGTAAGTTTAGTTCGTCCCGGATGCTAGGCTCAGGAATGCATGCAGGAATGCATGCTCAAGCATATCTTTTGTTTTTGTTGACGAGGTTGGCAAGGCTATTTTCATACATCCGTAAAAGTCGAATCTCAGTTGAATCTTATATTGTACAAATTTTCAGAAGCTGCAGTGAGTTTGAGTAAGGTGCCGGCTTAAAAATTACATAACACGAGCCCCTAAATTTTATGAAGTGAAAAATTCTATAGTAACGATCTATAAAAAACGCGTCAGAGCCTGGTCTTGAAAAATGGCCATGGTATTGCAAAATAGTCTATAAATGCTTAACGAGTAAACTCAAATCGTGTTAGCTATTTACCAATTATTATGTCGCTTTGTTCCTGTGCACCGCTCGTAAGAACCAATTGATCACGCGCAGCGACGTGCTGCGTCCCAAACCTTACCCTTTGCGCTCACTCTTTCACGCATCGATGCGCCGTATTGTATACCGTATTCACAAAAAAGTACTCACTGATAGAATATCGCTATACGGCGCCAAACACTACGTAATAAACAACATTATTAACTTGTGTTGACCACTATTTTACCATATTGTCATATGAGAGATAGGGACTGTGGTTGTTTTTTTAAGGTAATTTTTCTATTCTATCAGTAATTTTTTTTAAATCCCAATATAACGAACTTTCATATGGCAACCCTAACCGCACCCATATTATTATGGGTGGTGAAATATAAACGTATACCCGTGACCTAAGAACAAACAGTATCGTGAACTATACTATATTTACACGTACACTATGATTTCTTATCTACGTTGTTGTTCTCCATCTATAAACTATGGGCCCTATGATTTTACTATACATGTACCTAACCACTATTAAGATTATCTTGAGAGCGGGGTCCATTGAGTTATCGTGAGAGGGCCGTATTGTCTCTTTGTGTTTTAATTTCTACAGATGACTAAGAAGGGAACCAAAAAGGTTTACTGTATTTAAACGATAAATCAGTTTTTATTTTTTGATCTGGATGATTTTTTTTAATATATACTAAGTTCATTTGTTGAAAAGGTGGCTCATGATACCAGTGACAAACCTAGCAAAAATTGATTGTATTAGATGGTAACGACAAAATTAAATGCGTCGCCACGTTTGAAGACCAACCAAACACAAAAAGTGCTCATAAACAACATCTAAATGGTTTTAATCGGCGGAAATAAGTGTAACGGTGACACCGCCGGCTTATGTAAATTTTTTACCATCTCCAAAAACTGTTTCAATATAATTTAATAGCGTCGAATTGGTTATGATTTTTGAACATAACAACACCAACAACCACAACAAACAAACAAATAACTTAAGGTCCAATTTTGAATTCCAATACATTTACTTCTGTTTTTCCGACTTTACGTATACATCATGCACACGTATTAAAAATAAATGTAATAGGCAACATAACAACTATTCTTTATTTATAACCAATCAGGCAGAACAAATGAGTGCCTGAAAATAAGTTCACATAAATACCTAATAATGAACAATCGCGCAAATTACCTGAGATCGATTGCTACACCCATCACAAACACGGGGTCTTTCTGGCTCAAATTAAGCGCGGACCATTTGCAAAGATTTATCTGAAAAGGTTGTAACCATTACGTCATTTACAGCTCGGGATAGCCAGCTTAGCCAATTATTTTGTTTTTCAAAAAGTTGAAAGTAAAGGAACCATAGGTAATAAATATTTATTTTATTCAGTGCAGCAAGACTTATTAAAAAAGTTACATCATTAAAAATATCATAAAAATATATAGTAAAATATAGTATGGTATATTAGTATGCCGTATTTGCCAAGTAGACTCATGTATTTAGACCGAAGAGGTACTGGCTGCTCGGGGGTAGCATCCAAAACAAATATAAACACTATACCTACTCCACTCCAGCCTGTTACCTGATACACACTTACCCGTGAATCCATAGCCTGTAACCTATAATGCTGTTATTTTGCACTACCTAGATACAATATTATATTCCCTTGTACAGCATTTCGGATCAATATCTCTATCGTGGAAGAACTTAAAATTAAAGAGAGTTATCATCGACTGGACAAACACGAATTCTCAAGTCAGTGGCGTAGCATGCCTTAGAGTGGCCCCGTATCGAAATTTGTTTTGGGGGCTCAAATTAAGAACTCGTTCCGGTCTCTGTGGCCCAGGGCCACGTATCATTGATACGGCTGATACGGCGGTAGTTACGCCTCTGTCTCAAGCACTTCGGGCATATTGTTCGAAATGAACACTCCATGAAACGAATCGTTGTACAATGGCACATGGAAGACAAGCGGTTACTCGGTCGTTCTCTTACGCGTTGGACTGAATTGACTTGGCTATGACACAAATATCTATATTCCAATACTATCGTAACGCTGAAGACCGCAACAAATGGAGTTGCATCGCGAAGAGTGCATCGTTTTTTTTTGTTATCGTATAAAGGTAGCAAACGAGCATGCAGTCCACCTGATGGTAAGTGGTCACTGCCGCCCATGGACATCAGTAA
>DWNR01004784.1:0-10617 GCA_018250455.1 Polygonus leo
CTAGTTAGGTGTATAGGTTTTCATTTTATGTACTTTATTTTAAATTTAAAATTCAGTGTGTAATTCAAACATTTATGAATAGACCCGGGCGTTATCATTGCTGCACAGATTACTGAGTATAATAATGTCGACGTATAATAATGAAGTTGTTACCACTATAAGTAAATATAAAAATCACGAAGTATGTTGATTCACATCAAAAGTTTCCAAATTTTGTATAAACACGCCATATACTTCACTTTGTCTAATTTATAGAAATCGTAGAGGAACTCCATAACAATATTTTTTCATATTTTACACGTTTTTTCCACATTTTACGCAATTTTCGTAAACGCCACTCAAAGCAATCATTAACTTTTCCTTTCCATAATCACTTCACTTTTTTCAACATATTTTCACCACCATCATTCGCACTTAAACACTAAACTAATTGCACAACACATTCCTGAGAGCACTCACATTTTTCACTCATTTTCCTCTTGAAGGCGCACTTCACAACCCTATACAAAAACAACTTGTAACCACTGTCTTAACTATAACTGTACTTTAAAACTTCCGCAGATACCGTTACTTCCTGGTTGAGATCGCAAAAATAACTGAACATTAGCAAGTAATGTTCAAAATATATACCAAAATCCCCCTATTATTGCTTGCGAAATCATTACGGATACCTTTCCCACGGGATGAACTTCAATACACTTTGACCTTCAAGTCGGTATTGTCTCCGAAATTATTGTCTTGCAAATTCTTTGCTCCCCTTGTCTGTGAGGGGAGCGTCTTCGTCCTTTTAGTTCCCTATCTTGCCGCTAGGTGGCTCTACTTTGACGTCAATATAAAAATGTAAAAATGGACAGGTCAGGAATATCATTTTACCATTTACTATCCGACTTTTCTTTATACTAATATTTTAAATGAAATAAAAGTGACTATTATTATATTTATCACTTACAATACAAAAAATGGCGTGCTTTTGTTTTAAATATATTTGAGAAGCGCCAAATAATTTATATTTTAATGATGAATTATTAATTATCGTCAGAAAAATATTGCTATTAATCATTAAATCTTCAGATATTTATCTAACAGTTTAAACCCGGGATGGGGCGTGCCATAATCGCATACTAAATATTTTTATTGAATCAAATGAAATTGTTCTTCTCATATATCTCACATATGTAATGGTAAAAATACATGAATACTTCAAATAAATATATATCTACATTAAACAGTTAATTAACAATACAAAGGCCATATAATTGCACTGTACTAACGTTGGTTTGCGATAAAATGATGCTAAATATTATTTAGAAATGGTTAATTCTCCGGCGCTAATGCTAGATAGTGCTTGTTCATACAGCGACTGACTACAGTGTAGTAAGATAGTAGAGAAATCATCGATAAACAGGACTTCGTTAATTAGTTGAAACTAACACCAACTTAGTTGAAGAGGGAAAGTAGTGAAGCTATGTATACTCGATTCTTGTTGATTAGACATTTTCTTTTATTAGTTGACTACGGTGCGAAAACAATAAACTATTTTTGCGATCCTTGATTATTTGTGATTTTTTTATGGATTGATTTATGTTTATCTTTCTAAACAGACTACATACATAGATACCTACCTCAAATAATTATATATCTAAATTAAACAGTTAATTAATAGTTGCTACAAAGGCCAACTAATTCCACTCTATCCACGTAAGTTGTCGATAAAATAATGCTAAATATTATTTAGAAACGGTTAATTCTCGCGCGCTAAAATCTCTCATCGGAGCTTACGGTAATATTGGTACGTAGAACAGTACCCCGTGTATTAATTAAAACGAACACCAAGATAGATAAGTACTCGCCGGTATCGCGATGGAATGTGACAGTATCGTATCGTAGCTAGGACTCGGTTCAGCTTCACGTAAACAGACCGTATCGAACCGAAACTTATGTAAACTTCGGCTTTCTGATTGCGGATAGTGCTGTTGTTTATACTGCGACTAACTTTGCAGTGTAGTTTAGGAGAGAAATGATCGATAAACGGAACGTCGTAAATTAGTTGAAATTAACACCATCTCAGTTGAAGAGCGAATGGAATAGACCTATACTACGCTTCTTGACGATTTGGCATTACTTTTTATTAAGTAACTTTGGTGTGATAACAGTAAACTGTTTTTGCGATTCTAAACTATTTGATATTACTTATTATTAATTGATTCTAGTTAATGTCTTTAAAATTACGTATTAAGATTCTAGTTAATGTCTTGATTGATTCTAGTTAATGTCTTTAAAATTACATATTAAGAATAACACATTACGTTGTATATATTTGAATCTTATAAAGCAGTATATTGTTTAACTATTTTATTGGTGTTTTCAGTTAAATATTAAGGTAGGCAAAACAAATCAATATTCTATTCCCGTTAGGTAATATACACAATAGAACATATAAACAAATTTCCATATTTCTACGCACGAGAAATTGTCAATAGAATCTCACGTGTAACGGAGCGCAATCGATTATTATTTTCATACAATCGTATATCTAAAGGTCAGGCGTAATGCCATTCAGTGTGCATTATTCAATATTAAAGAAACTATCCATTTGTATCGCACAAAACATCGCACGCGACAACACTGCAAACGAAAACGAACTCTACGCGTCACATAATAGAGTTTTTTTCATATTCGAGGGTTGTCGTTGGTAACTATTTAAGATTATTTGTAAAACATCGAACGCAAGACGCAGGTTATCGGATAGTGGCATCTCTGGGTAACACTCTAAGGGCTAAAATTACGTTTCGGCGCCGAAGTGAGATTGTGTATCGAAAGCCAGGAAGCGCATTGTTAGGTCACGTTCTCACAACTCCCCTTTTCTTTGAGGGGGAATAAATAATTGCACTTTTTTCTGTCGCATATGGCCAAGGAAACGGAGGATTGTGCAAGATCGTTCCCACGGTTTGCCCCTTGGTTATAAAGGCCGATCGAGGTCAAGAAAAAATACGTGCTACCATAATGTGGGGGTTTCTTTTGTAGCGACAGATGCGGCGAATCTAGGGTTAAGCGCGGATAGTGATGGCAAAATGGATTGATTGACGCGATTTGGGTTTTATTGAGGGATGTTTTTGTATATTGTATGTAGATAAGATGTAGATGTAGGCATGTATATTAAAAATATGGATCAGTTTACCGATTAAACTTAAAAAAGTTGTTTATGGATAACGTATTGCTTAAACAGACGATCTAGATTCTAGAAAATCTATTTTTTGTAGATTCTAGAAATACGAAATTTTGGATTAGAACTCTAAAATAATGTAGATGATAAAAGAGGGTTAAATAATAAAAAAATGAAAATTCTAAAGGCATGGATAAACTGAAAACAAATTTGTTTTGGCAATAAAATAAAAACACAAGTTCCTAAGATTACAATTCTTAGTACTTGCTTAAGCGAACTTACTTATAAACATACATTAGCGAGTTACCAATCAAAATAATAATATAAATTAGTGTTCTGTATCAACATCGATAGACACTTATACGTGTGCAGCCGTTAGAAACAAAAAGGCGATCAAAAAACGAATTGCACCTTTCCTCCGTTCTTCACCTATTTAGAGCTGGTCGCTTTCCCACGCTCGCGCACGCCAGTTGCGTCTCCCCCTCGTCTTTTTTTATCGTATTCTCTTCTTGCCATTTTATTTTTATTCTTAAAAGACTCGTGTAATAATTATCTATAGCCCCGATAATTTATCGACTGAATTAATAGTAGAGACCTATATGTATCTATATCCCATCTAAAAACGTTGTTTTAAGATGCATGCATTTTTTTAAGACTGTTGCTCATGATTCTTCTGGTTCATGAATTTCATGAAAAGAATCTTTTAACAAGTCGTGTTTTTAGATGCAAGCAGGTTTTATTAAAACAAACACTTCATTACGTGTCTAAGCAGAGTTTTTACGCGTACTTCACATCTAAGTAACCATAATATAAACGATCAATAGGGGCATGTGCAGATGAGATGAATGCCTTTATAAACACTATCAACTATAACCCAAAAGAATAAAGCCCATTTTTGTAAAGCATTGAACAGTGTGTAGATCAGCGAATTGATTAAAAATCGATCTTAGTGCGTGGAATTAAAAACCAAATTCGTTAAGGTAGCTCGACACTATCGCTGTTAAAAGAAGAGCACATTTGCGTGTTCGCGGCGCTCCGTTCCCACGATCCACGCGACATATGGCGCGAGCTGCACTTACGGTGACGCGTGCACAAAAAACCCGGACTTAGCGGATCTATCCTGAATAAGATAAGCAACTGTATAATGGACGCTCGCTTTCGGTTGAGATAATTCTGTTTGTTACTTAGGTGAGTAAGATAAAGTAACATTTTATATTTATTGATAGGTATACGACCTATCGATTATAGAAATTTGCTTGTTTGCGTAAAAATGTTTGGTATTGCAAATAGGGTTTAAGCTAAATTAATATCAGTGTTTAATCCTTAGCATTATTTACCTTTGATTTACCTTTACCTAAGCATTTTTTTTTAATTATCGCACTTTTTGTTTTTATTACCTAAATGTGAAAATTTACTCCAATCAGCTTTGACGATTATTATCGTCATGTCCGTACTCGCACGATGACGCAATTCGCAAACGCCACCTCCCATTACAATCGTTTAGGAAGTATTATGCATACGAAGTGTACGAACGAATGCGGGTTGTAAAATAAAAAATGAAAATAAACAAAAAATGAAGGTCAAATCGTTCCAATTTGAATTTTCGAGTAGTGTTTTATAGCGGGGCAGGTGGCGTTCCGCGCAACTGTCGCCGTTCCCACGGCCCGAACACCGGGCCGAACGCCGTCTGATCGCTCATACATTATCGTATGCGAGCGTGTGATGATTGCCAATTATGAAATTATTGAAAATTGTTCGCGATACCAATACTGTTTGGTTTTTTTGAGCAGTAATAGATGGCTCCTTTATAATAAAAGTAATAAGCTGGAAGATAAATTAGTACGGAATACCTTCGTAGCGAAGACATGCAAATTTTATGTAAGCGTGTTATGTTTCTTTTGCGTATAAAGATTAATGTTTTTTTTTAAATTAAGCATTATAAATGTGTTTCATATGAGTATACTTATTTTTTTGTTATTATGTAATAAATTATTAGAAAAAGATTTTTTATTACATTTATCGTTTTACCTTTTATCGTTCTCATTAAAAAATTTGAACACTAAAATAATAAATATCGTCATACTAAATGGTTTATGATTTTTCTTAAGTCCTATAACGATAAACAGATTATAACTAATGAAATATTCTTATAACCGTTATATGGCGCCAAACGTTTATAATTTATGCATGCAACGTCTTGGAAGATTCGAGAACAAGTCTTTAGTTACCAAATCTCGCCTCCATAAAAATATAATAACATTATACTGACGTTTGTTTATTCAAATGTACTAAATATTATTTACGAATACCATAATTTAACACTAATTTAAATAGTTATTTACGAATACCAAGACTTAACTCTAGTTTAAATATTTGGATGGATAAAAAAGAGTATAATAGTTATTTTGGCGAAGTCGTGTCTTACTATGCTCAACATTGCACATCAAATAATACAATTTTCTTATTTTAAATACCTCATAAATATTATAATAGGGAAGTAAAATATGTAACATAATTCGGACTTTTGTTTATTTAAAAATTGCAAGTTATTATTTATGAATTGCGACATTTTTTTATTTGTAAAAGTACTATTTACATTGGTAGTCCATCAGAGCATCCAGAAGAATCTGCAATGCTAGGTTCTACCACAGATAACTAAATAAGTACTTAGTAGGTTCTACCATACATTGTCTATGACAAAAAATATAGATTATCTACTTAGTATACACCCACTAAATACAGATAAATAAAGCGTTTTAGCCTTGTGCCATTGTAAACTGTAAATGACGCGTGCGCATGTCATTGTAAACTGTTAGAGTAACAACTTAGCACAATCACACGCTACTACAATTTATTATGCACGGAAATTTGTTTTATTGTCAATTGTCAATTGCTTTTTTATATCTTAAAGATAGCAAACGAGTCCACCTGATGGTAAGTGGTCACTGCCGCCCATGGACATTAGTAATCACCTCTGATTACGATTGAATAGTTCGCGAGGTTGACCACAAATGTGGTCTCACATCTTAGTCTTCAGGGGTAGACGCATCTGTGATCAAACATTTACTATCAGATGGACTGCATGCTCGTTTCCTACGTTTATACTAAATGGTAAGAGCTAAATCATTTAATTTCAATTATGCAAACTCACAGAAATCAATCATCACATGCTTTATACACTATAACACCACTATTCACTTACATACTGTTATTTAATTGTAATTAAAATTACAAGTATGTATTGTCATTGTACATTGTTGTAAAATTTTACTCCAGTTAGTCATTATAAATCGTTAGATGCGTGTGCGCGGGAGCTAAGTGACCGCACGCGACCATATTAACGTTATAGTCTGAGTCCCCACTAAGTAATTTCTATGCCCATCGGTTTTTTTAATAAAATACTTATTTAAGATGTATGCACTTAATAGACGAATACGAATGGATAAAATTTAAAATTGTAACTTTATAATGCAATTCGTATGTTTTAAAATTGTTCTGGGCATTGTTGTATTTTACATAAATAAAATATTAAGTCTCAGAAATCGGCGTGTTAGTATGAGGAAAGTTATGAAAGTGGAAGAAGCTAGGCAAGTAAGCCAGAACCGTGCCGTTTGGCACTCGATACTCTCTGCCTACCCCGTTAGGGATTTGGCATGAAGATGTATGTGTGTGTGTATTAATTTTAGATATATGTACTTGATAGACGTGTGCAAAAGTAGTTATGACCATAAATCTAATTAGTTGTAATTTTGAAAGTTCGTTTATAATGTTTAACATTGTTAAATGTAAATAAACCAATGTTGAAAACTGCTTTTTATTTGATATTATTATTTATCTATTTATGTGTCACTTATAAATATCTAGGTACATGTATACTGAATCAGAAACATTGTCATAACAAATGTTTATATAAATGCTTTAAAGATAGACCGTAGTCGATTTAAATTAATACCTAATATTTATATATCTTATATCTACATTAATGTTATAAAGGAAACACGATGCCAAAACTGTTTTAATTTATATGACAGAAGAACTTTTACCGGTCAGCTAGTTCATACATAAATTATTTTTATAAAGTGTACCTGCATCTATATTCTATATATCTATTTTCTATTTCTATAAAATGATTGAGATTAATTGATTACTGTAAACTTATTTTCATTAAAAGACAGATGGAAATAAAAATCTCGTGCTCGGATCTCGTACTATAAACCAGTACATTGTCTCCGACCTCTATTCAAATATTCAATTGTTTCCTAAATGCAGTAGCCTTCCTATTACACAAAATACCACAGCCACCATTATGGCATTGTTTAAACATGGCTCGTGCGGGTGGTGAGGGGGTGGTAAGTGGTTGAACACCACCTCGTTTATGATTAGCATGATGGTACATTATGCTTTATTGGTACGGTAATCATTGACACGTGTTTTTGGTTATTTTAATAAGTGAAGTGAATTTTAATTTATGCTTTGTAGAGATTTCTTTCTTTATGGCGATTTTTTTTCATTAGGTAAATCAGGCATTATACAACCTTTTATTAACCCGTTATTATATTCATGTACGTAAATAGGAACTTACCTACATACATTATTGGTATACACATATACTTATAAAGAATTTGGTATAAGATTTGATAACACAAAATCCTTAACAAAAATAAAAAAAAAACAATTAAAAAATAATTCACATTTGTCTCGTCTTATTAATTCACATTAGTCGTGTCTTATTAAATCCTTGCAGTTACGATTCAATCAATTATTTATCCAACATTAAAGGCTCTGGCGTCATCATAATTACTAAGCATTTTGTCTGTCACGAGTCGCGCTTAACTCGATATCAATAAAGCGTTTTATGGTAGCTCGTGTGGGCGGAACGTGAAACAAATATTGACAAAAACAAGTACTGACATATTTTTTTGTATATTAAATGGCATGCGTCGATAAACGAAAGTTTATATTAATAATCTTTTCAATTAAGCAACGCTGACCGAATAAGGAGGTTTCCATTAAAGTATAAAAATTCTATAGCCCAATATAAAGATATTTATGTAACCGTTTTTACTCTGTAAGGTATGATTTTAGATAAGAATTAAGAAGAAATTTCCAAAGGGTACAAGAAAATCAGACAACAACATCTCTGTTTTTTATCTGTGTTAGTTTATACTAACACAGATAAAAAACAGAGATAACATATTTTAGGTAAAGTACGTTCTTTTGCCCTCAATACCTATATAATTTGCAAAGCTTGATTGTCGTAGACATCTACTACCTATTTATCTATCTTTATCTTATATTTCTATCATTTTTCTGTCTCATACGCAAAAATAAATTCAATAAACATTAACAAAACATTGGCCTACTGCTTTCAAACCACAAATTTTATACCCACAAGATAGCAACGCAACGGAATCAAGCTAAAACGTTACTCAATCTAATAAAGAGTAACATTTCCGCACTTTCATCGTCTCAAAGACTCGAACCAGCATTTTGCAATTGGAACGTGCTGTGCGGGCATTTTATTTCATTGGCACGAGTGTCCGGAGTGGAATCACGCGCGGGGCGAGACGCGCGGGGCGGGCGTCTGGCTCGGGCGACCGTGGGAACGCTCTGCCTTTAACGTGTCGCACGTGCTCGACGCTACTACTGCCAACACGAGCGCGAAAGAGACGCAACATACGACCACGCTGCGAACGACAAAGACACGACACAAGAAAGAAAAATAAAACGCGACAATAAAATAACAAGAACCAACAATAATTTGTGAGCGTTCGAATTCGAATCTTTCGGGCACCGTGAAAGAGACTGAACGATAGTTCTTTATTCGAAAGTAAGAATAAAACTGTAATGGAGATGTTGATTTATGACGAGGTGGTAACGGGCGAGACTCGTTGCTACCGTATTTAAGTGCTTTGTTATTTTGCAATCGCGAGCCGCGAGCCGCGGTTACAATGTAATAAATTTCTCGCGAGATTATTGATGCGTCTTAATGACACCTCTTCGGGGAATTTAAAACGCGTGCGTTTTGGTGGCTTAAAATATAGCGGCTTACGGATGAGTTATCGCGTTGTAAACAAGGAAGGGTAAAACCTCCTTAGGCGGTTTTAGACATGTGCGTGAATCTCGGCTCGGCGTATCGTCTTTCGCAGGTCGGGTTACTCGCAAATGGCCACATTTGGCGGCCACACTGACCCCGCGGGCGACCAAATGGCGCAAAAAGTCAGCCATTGAGGGCCTGTGCCTATTGAGCCATGAACTCACTGACCAGGAAGTCCCTAACTTGTGCTGTGATTCATTAATGTACGTATCGTACTACAGATTGTGCCTGCCAACTGCCTGTTACAATATCGTCAATCTTGTTTGGGTCGTAATTATTTGTAACGGCACCTCGAGAATTTATCAAGGCTGTAATTAATTGTGACTTGATAATCCCCTGAGTGTTGGTTTTGTGATATGCCAATACAAAATTCTTTGTACCTACGAGTTATTGTGGAATTCGAACTTAGTTCATAAGTATGTAAGCATTGTTTTGATTGAGCCCATTTAGAGAGTGCCACTGCCACCCATGGACATTTGTAATCAATCTTGTACGATTGAATCGTACATGAGGTAGACCTCTGAGGTTCAAGAAGTTCCTTATTGAGAATTATGAAGACTACGAGAAAGACAGTGTACATCCTGGTCGAACTACACGGGTTATATCAACCGTATTGAATATTTTGAAAAAAACTCCAGTCAGTTGTTTTTAGAATTGGCATTAAACGTCCCTGGACTCTCATGAGTACTAACTTTATTTCTTATAAATTTCTTACCGCATAATGGTAAGTAAAATATCATCAATCTTATCAAAATGCAAGTTTGGACCATAACATAAAGTTATTTAGTGAAATTGGCCGGAAACCATTAAACTTATTTAACAATTCGATTTGCATATATTATGCAACAGATTGTAAAACAGGTATCTTTACTTAGTTTATCTTTACACATGCCAAATTTAAAAGTAGTTGCATGTTTGTGGTAAGAGGATATACATAAATATTATATAAACCAAGTATGGTAGAGCCAAAATTGTGTTATTAATCGCTAATAAATTAACATTGTTGTTTAAATAGTCGCTATACCTATTGAGTGTTTCAATTTACACTTGAGAGTCAAATTGAATCAATATTTAAGAATTTAATACCCAAATGTTAACAAAAAGTTAATAAAGACTAGGTATAAAAAAATATATTTCTTAGCTTTTTACATTCAACGACACGTAACCAAATAATATTTGATATTCGTCATCGTATTTCAAATTTCATGTGTCACACTTTTTTTTTCCATTTGGCCACGATAAACGAATGTCTTATCAAAATCTTATATACATACATACATACACACATATACATCTTCACGCCAAATCCCTAACGGGGTAGGCAGAGAGTATCGAGTGCCAAATGGCACGGTTCTGA
>DWNR01004785.1:0-10617 GCA_018250455.1 Polygonus leo
TAAGATGTTCGCCTCGCATTTAGGTATAGCCGGCAACCACGCCTCTCCATGCCGAAACACAATAAATTGCTTCACGGTGGATTATGAGGGTGGGTAACGTAAAATTAAATGTAGAATCATTAGAATCCCGATTATCCAATTCAATTAAAAGTGCAGTGCAGAAACTAAACTTTAAGGCTAAGTTTTAATTTTTGTACATATAGTCCTAGCATCATTGTATTTTGAGGAGGCCGTGACATAATACTAACATGTAAGTGCGTCGCAAACTGAAATTTTTTGGAATCCCTGGTCCAGGCTTATAAAGTTACATTTTACATATAGGTAATGCTTATTTTAAAATCATTAAATTAAATGATTAAAAAAAAAACACTAAAATAACATTTGATATTATGACAAGCTTACTGTATTTTACTTACTGTATTTATATCATCATGAACCAAGCCTGAAACAAAGCCTATCCAACTGAAAAATAATCATCAAAATCTTAATCGGGGAAGATACGGCATATCAAACAAAAAATAAATAATAAACATGCTCTTGATACCTGTTAACACGAAATATTATTTTGCCGCAGAGGTCAATCTTAAATCAGGTTATTATGATACTTTTGATACAAAATTTAAGTATTTTGGTGAAGTTTTAAGAAAATCACTTTCGTACAAAATTTCCTTATACGACGTTTCGTATAAAATTACAACTACGACACGTCAAAAAGGTAACATGAAAAATGTTACGAATCCCGATTGTGTTACCATTATCAAATTTTAAATTCTACCATAAATCTTGTCTTTTATTATTATTAGTCTCATTAGATTTTTATTCTCAAAAATAGGAATGTACCAGTAGTAACCTATTTCATTAATAAGTCAACACCTTTGTTTACATTTTGGACACCTAATTATAAATCAGCCTATAGATTGCATTATGTTTACTATACTAGTAAACTAGCTGACCCGGCAAACGTTGTTCTGCCGTATACTGAATTTCCCGTAGGAATGAGCGATTTTCCCGCAGTAAAAAGTGTTCTATATATTGACCAGGCTTAGTATTTATACACCAAAAAAAGTTTTATTCGAATCCGTCCAGTTGTTTCGGAGATTAGCCTGGACAAACAGACAAACAGACAGCGAAAAAAATTAAAAAAAAAAAACATTGAAAAGAGTTCTAATACTATTTTAATTATAGTAAATACTCGTGTATTATTTACTCAATACATAGTGTTGCTACAACGGAAAACTTTGTTCTCCTTAATTGTGTTCAATCATACAATAATAATAGTAGTTAATGATGTTTAATGTCTAGAAAAAGTTTAATTGAGTCAAGATAGGAATTCTTTAGATCCAAATCAAACAAAAAGCTTGGATTATCCAGTTCTTAACATGTAGGTTCGTACCTCATAGGTACGGTTGGTTGGTTGCCTTCATATTTATAAGAATAAGAACTAGTCATTGCGTAAAAAGATAACTATTAGCAGCTTAGCAACAATTTCTCTTACTTGATAATTCATTATACTTGTTTGTACATAAATTTATTATCCTGTTTTGTACTGTACTATATAGAACTTTTTGTACTGTACTGTATGGAATATCAGCGTCAGATAGCGTCAACGTCATTTATGTGACAATTTGACTGAACTGAACCGTCAGCATTTCGCGGCGTCTTGTTCAGCGCGCTACATCACGTGTTTCATGCGTTCAAGAACGCATGCAGAAGTTTCTATCGCGTAAAGTAATACGTGATGTACTGCTAGCTATGCAAAATACATTGAATTTATAATCGCGTAAATAGTCGCTCGATGGAAGATTCGGCGATACGCCGTACGCGATGTATTTACGACGAGCGGACGCGGCTGAATGTTTCTCGCGTACTTTCTGCATTTGGCACTTATATCTAATCTGCTGTTTATTACAGGTGGTAGAACTCGTGTAGTTAGTCCGGGGGGATACAACCGCCATCATCATAATCCTCCGTGAAGTACTTTTTTGTGTTTCGTTTTGGAGAGGCGTGGTTGCCAGCTATACAGGTGGACTGCGTGCTCGTTTGCTACCTTTATACGATAAAAGATAAAACTTGATATTACTGTTGTGTGTAGTAGTGGGTATTAATTTTGTAGGCTCTTTGTACAAAATGTAGTTTAACATAATGTCGTAATATTCATAAAATCCTTGTTTTTGAATTATGTAATAAAGTAAATCAAGTTAATTAACAAAAGTAACTGCCCCTCGTAAAATATGAAAAAACTGTCCATTTACTTCAATATCATGTTTGTTATCATGCGTGACGCGGTCGCGTGTTTACGTGACATAAACGTTTTGTGACGTTAGGGTAGCTAACATTGGTGTAAGGGTAAGTGATTCAGTTGGGGGTGTATTGCAACAGTTTATAGTTTCGTTATCTAATTGGTACGCCCGTGTGTTTGGCTTAGCATTCATTAACGTAGCCGTAAAAACTTAACTTTTTGTCTTTACAGTAGGACTATGAGTGTAAACTTATAGATTTCTGTGTTGTGGGTGCCATGGAAACACACACACACAAGTACACTAATATAAAAACCCAGAACAGAAATCCAAATTCATTATTCAAGTTACTCTGTCTGTATCTGTAAATGATTTTATTCGATTAATCTTATGAAAAAATACGTACACACACATCTTCACGCCAAATCCCTAATCTAGGCAGAGAGTATCGAGAAAATAAATGGCTTTAATCATAATTTTTTTTTAGAACTCTTCATGCTGCTGTTATAAGGCAGTCATAATTGATCCGTGTCGTCCTAATCTAACGAAAATGTCTGCTACCTAAAAAATAAATATGGATGTAACTGTGTCTACATATAGACATGTAACATGACCGGATCGTGATACCTTTTAAAACACTCATCATGTCCATCATAAGTGCTTATTCGTGAAATATGTTGTTTTATCATAACTCCTCGCCATTTTCGGATAAAGCGGCGTCGGTTAGAGAAAATGTCAACGTCAAGAACCCATATGTGGTGGCAACATCGTGTTATGCTAATACGTTGCGTAGTCTTCCGACCATTATCTTTGGAACTATCTCTCTGACTTTCATATTGCAACCCAGGCATAGAAGAAACGGTGGAGCTTATGCTTACAGGTCTAGTTATATTGGTATTTGCTAGCCATATCTCAGGTCATTATAGGAAGGATTATAAATATAATGATTAATAATTTATTTAATGCCTCTGCAGAGAATATCAATTTGTTAAAGGCTGCGTAATGTTTGTGAAAGTTTATTTCTATCGCGTAACCTCTATCTATCGTAGTTACATCTAAGTTCTATTGTGATGAATACAGATAAGACGCATATATCAAAAACCTAAAGATACCTAAACCCAAAATTAAAGTGTTTTGGAAAGAGCTAAACTGTACCAGATTAATAAAAATGGAAAATCTGAATTATTCGAATAAAGCGCATAGCCGAGACTGTAACATAAAATAAAACATAAAATCTCTTTGCGTTGATTACTTTCATTCATCTTAGCACATAAAGCTGTAGGAATAATTTAAATTTCCTGCAGCGGACTCTAAACATAGTTTAACCACGCACTGTCATAGTTGTGCCATCCGATTTTAACTGCATTCCTCTTTGGACGTTTAAATGTGATTTGAAATTGCATGCACGCCGACTGATGTGTAATCATAAGATACACGAGCAAACACTATTCATACGGTATCCAGCTTGCGGCTGCGGCTTGCGTCGTGCGTCATTCGCGGCTCACGATGTGACAAGAGTGAGTCGTTTTCAATGCTGTTTATGTTAAGATGGAGACGAATAAATTCTGTTTAAGTAGCATCCCGACAATCATCAGGTGGTAGAACTCGTTTAGTTCAATTGGAAGTGTACCACCGCCACCCTCATAGTCCTCCGTGAATTTATTGTGTTTCGATTTGGAGAGGCGTGGTTGCCGGCCTCTTATACGAGGCGAATATCTTTATACTCAGAGGTAACGACGCATCAGTGATCAAAACTAGCTATTATTTAATCGTTCTTGGGGATGATTATTGATGTCTATGGGCGGCAGTGACCGCTTACCATCAGATGGGCTGCATGGTCGTTTCCTTTTTTTATACGATAAATCGGCGTGTATCATTGTCAGGGTATGTTGACACTGCAACGGTCGGTTGATATGATGACAATGCTCTGTTTGGGTAAGGGATACAAGTGTTCAAAGAACGTGGATTGTTATAGAGTAATTTATTCAAGAATTTATAAACATGAATTTCCCCAAAGCAACGCCTGATACCATTTATTTTCAAAGGGCTTCTGCATAAAATGGAACTGCATAAAAATTACATTTAACAGCAACAAAAGAAGGAAAAATAATTGACTAATGTTACTTCTATTACCTAATTATAATCCGCGCCGCAGTGCTGCATACTCCACACGACATGCTGCATTTGATATGACCGCAGTCTGACATCTCGCACGATGTTCCGGCTTTCTACACCGTTCCTTTAAAGGATCGAGCTAAACGCATGCATTTTATCCGTAAATCGAAAGATTAGCGTGTGGATATCAAACGCAATGTTTATAGCTGTTTTTGCTTTTTGGTTTGAGTTATTACGATAAAAAGCCGTGTAGATTTAATATATTAACGCTAACTTTCAACACACTATCTTATTTTAAAGTATTTTTTTAGTATCTTTTTGTCAGTAAAAAATATATTCACATATGTACTTATCTTAATTAATAACCTTAATCCGGAATAGTACAATGTCGTAACTTATTTTTTTTTAAGAAACCCATTGCGGCGCAATGATTGCGGTTATTAAAATTAATTTGCCTTTAAAGGTAGATGTGTGTAAAGAAACCGCAAAAATTAAGGTAAACCTTACTTACATCATTTTTTTTTTCATTGTGTAGGGTTACTAAAGCTAAAACCTTGCATTCAATCATTTAAATATTCCAAACTAATTTATTTTTACAAAGAAGGCAGTATATTGTTTAAGTATATTTCTTAATAATAAAATACAAGCCGAAGCGTCGGCAAGCGCCGCTCTGCCGCGCCGCAGTGCTGCACACGGTGCTGCATTTGATGTGACTGCAGTCTGACATCTCGCACGATGTTCCGGCTTTCTACACCGTGCCTTTAAAGGATTGAGCTGAACGCATGCATTTTATCAGTCTATCGAGAGATTAACGCCTGGATATCAAATGCAGTGTTTATAGCTGTTTTTGCTATCGATACCACGAGAAAAAGTTTGAAATAATTACGATAAGACGTCTAAATTCTATACGTTAACGGTACTTTTAAAACGTATATATCTATTTTAATTTTTTTTGTTATCTTCTTTTTTCGCAAGTGAAAAATGTATTTAATTACATACTTATATTCATAAATAACCGTAATCCGGATTTTTTAAAGAAACCTATCGCGTTTATTAAAGTTTAATTAAATTACGTTTATTATTTTTAGTTATATAACAGTGATTAGAAGAAACCTCTTGATTTATGCCTCTTTCGCTTCGTAGCTTTCCTACTGGGATTGCAACACATTCATTCACTATTTGCATTCATAATTATTCTAAGTATAGACCAAAATACACAATTAATAGTTATGTATGTTATTTTATGAACATTTTATATTTTTGTTTTTTTTTATCCAATAAAGGTATCAAACGAGCATGCAGTCCACCTGATGCTAAGTGGTCACTGTCCATGGACATTAATAATCATCCCCAAGTACGATGACGGCATAAATAAGTTTGATCACCGATTAGTTGCTACCGCTGACGAATAAGATGTTCGCCTCGAGAATAAGTGTAACCGGCAACCACGCCTCTCCAATCCACAATAATTGCTTCACGGCTATGAGGGTGGCGGTGGTATCTCCCCGGTCGAACTAAACGAGTTCTACCACCTGGCAAACGTGCTTTACGGATGTAGAAATTCTTTGTCATCTTTTTCCATATACCATAACAAAGGTTTGTCCTTACCAAGGTTCGTCCTTCGATTTATCGTTCGATAAGGGTTTAAATATTTAATGGAAACGTGCTGTTGCGATTAGTGCACGTGTGTTGTTCTCAGAATAATTTATTGATTCGAAGTGTCCTTGGCATATATTTAGTTATGTGCGTGTAGATGACAACAATATCGTTCTTGTTGATTTTAGTTGTCATTTCACAATACAAGGACTCATTGTACAAGTTTTGCGTTATTGTGTGCTGGTTAAAAATATATTCCGGGTTAGAAAGTTCTTTTTTAATCGTAGGTATATAGGTAACAAACGAGCATGCAGTCCTCCCGAGTGTAAGTGGTCTCTGCAATCCATGGTGGCATGGGTGACATGTTCATGATGTCTGTCCTGATGTCCATTAACATCACTTAATCATCCCCAAGTAAAACGTTAAAATCGTACCTAACTTTGATCACAGATGTTTTGCTACCCCTGAGGATTAAGATGTTCGCCTCTTGTACATAAGTAATGCCGGCAACCACGCTTCTCAAAACCGAAATACGAGAATTGCTTCACGGAGGGTTATGAGAGTGACGTTTCTTATGTTTTATTAATTAATTTAATTAATTGTTGAATTTGTTTTAAATCCTTTTTATTTAAAGATCTATTACTATTTTCTGCTTTCTGCCGTTTCCTTTGTAACTTTGTCACCGTCAAAATAATTAGTAATTTAAGCCTATTGTTTGTTGTAAATAAATTTAAACGTTAAACAAAACTGGTATTTTGATATCGCTATGAAAAAGATTTATATTAGACATAAATTTATTTTGTTATAATTGATTAGATATATTTATGTATTCAAATATTATCATTCATTCAGATATATTAGTGTGCTTACATTGATTTTATAGTATATCTATGGCTCTTGAAATACCGTTATCACACGAAAACGTGTTTGAAATGCAAAACCCGTCAATATTGATTACCATAAAGTTGAGAGACATTTGGAAAAAGCATTTGAACATGACCATGACCGTTTACTAACATTACCGTTTGTCATTTCCCTAATTTCTTCTACCGTTTCTAATAAGCGCCTCTGAATTTCTGAGTATAAATATTGATGTTTACGCTTTCTATACTAGCCCTGTAGTTAACACCAAGATTCCAAATTTAAGCTGACAGGTGGTAGAACTCATGTAGTTCGTCCGGGGAGGTACCACCGTCACTTGAGGATTACTGATATCCATAGGCGGCAGTGGCCACTTACCATCAGGTGGGCTGCATGCTCGTTTGCTACCTTTACACAATACTATGACATGAAACATGAATGAACGTTACCTCTGCAGCCTTGCACTGGGATTTTTTTCTGTGAATTCCTTCGGAAATACACAAGTGGCGTGGAAATATGATCTGGTGTGAATTTAGTGTGGTAAAAATTGACCCACTTATCTGCCTATTGAGAATGAAATGTAACAGAAGATACTTACAATTGTGTTAATGCCTTTCTCTTCGTATAATGCCTAAGAACGCGCTAGATCTAGATAAAAAATACCTATCATTACTAAACCTTCTAAGGTCATCTATTCTTGACAACTCGCATGGCGCAGCGGTCACCATACCAGTCTGCCGTGCAGAGGGTCCCGGGTTCGATTCCCGGCCAGACATACATTTAAATACTGAATTTAGATTTCTGTTCTGGATCTGGGTGTTTGTGCGTATACGTCTTGTGTGTGTCCATGGAACCCACGACACAGAGAATCCTAGTGTTTGTATTTAGTGGTGATTAGGCTGTAGATCACTTCAATCGCGTTCATTAGGAAGCATTAGGGATTAGATACATAAGGGAGTCAAATGATATTCATATTCAGAAACCTTTTATCGAAATTATTATCTTTGTAAATATCTTTCATATTAACGGATTTCGGTCTTACTATCACTTACCCTGGTGGGAGGTCTCCAACTGCCAAATATTTATCCAATGTTTTGCGTCCTTGCGGGAGTCATACTTAGGCGCAGTAGTTCTTTGATATTTGTTATTGTTAATTTTTAATTTATGTAAACCACTTGGATGGCGTTTGTGTGGTGTCTGTCCTCTTATACTTTTATTTCTTTCGAATGTTGTTAGTGAATTCGTTGTCTTCTTAATTGCCATAATAATTCCTAAAGAGACTATTCGTGTTATACATTATTGTGAATTAAATACTTCTGTGAGTACAAATGGTGGGACACATGACGGTGGCGAAAGCTACACATTTTTAAAGCATAGATAGATTGACAAGACCTTTGCTTGGTTTTTATAGGGACTAGGTAAACTTGAATCGTTTTTGGCGGAATTGCGTTTATATGATAAAGATCGCGTTTTTACTTGAAAATGATTTGGACTTTAACAATGTGTAATGATTTATACGTTTGTAAAAGAGGATAATTATGATGTTCATCAATGTTAAAACTACCGGTTACCGGTTAATAATACGGTTAAATACCATAGAAAACCATAAACTATTCTTTCAACCAGTTATAACTCGTATATTCAATCTTTGTTTAGGTTCTTAAAGTAGGACGACTATTTAGATCCTAGTGTAGTATCGGTTAAGTTGGCTGTTTGAAATTCTGTTTGAAATGAAATTGTATGAAATTTTGCATCGTGTCTCGCCTTAGAATTTATAAAGTAACAGTCACAAATCTTTCATGAACAGTTATTGTATATTTCCCGCGGGCCTCGTACGACGTCCAATTTATTGTGGTTCTCTTCGAAAGTGGCTATAATATGTATTATAGATAAACAAAAATCGGTTTGAAGACACAATAACTAAATACCAAATAAATTGAATTTTTAAAAAACTAAAGAAATACGCTTTCGTAGCAAATGAACTAAAAAATTAAAAATAATGTTATAATACATAGACTTTGATCAAGGAAAACAGAAAGAAGAAGAAAGGGGGAATTTGCTTTAATTCGGTATCATATTTTATATGTTAAAGCTAAATATTTGAATATGTTCTAAAAATCATAAGATACAAGTGTAATAAACAGCATGTAAAAACTGTATTTGCGTTAGAGAAGGAGCAGCAAAACTAAGTTTTGGTTTAGAAGGTTTAAAATAAGACATCTTCAATTACATGAAACGTTTATGTCACCTTGTCTTGGTGCGATTTTTAACTACTCATCAATCGTTCGTCTCTATAAAAATAGTGGTCTAAAAATGCATGGGTACTTTATTCTTACTTACTTACTAACTCCGCTGGCTCAGCGACCCAAAGTGAGACTTGGCCTACGATACGAGAACTCGCCACTGGTCCCGGTCTTGTGCGGTTTCATGCCATTCGCCAGCCTGAAACTCGCGGAGATCTGCGGAAACCACAGACTTATTCTAAAGGTTTAAAACAAATAAGGTCTCGTATTTAACTGAGTTTATAAGAAGAGTATAAAATGAGACTGAGAAATAGAGTAAGAGAAGAAGAGTAAAGAAAGATCTAGTGAAGCATTCATTATAAACTGTTTATGCGTTCTCAAACTATTCAATTATGTACACACATTTTTGAACATATAATGACTTCATTCAAAATGTAAACTATCAAATACAGCGTGCAACACGACAACCGTCCATTACCACCACGACGAATACGTTTTGACTAATGAGGGCTATAAAAATACCAAATAAATGTTATTTGTTTCTCTTTGACTTTCAATTCGCATGTTTCCATTATGGATCATCTATATATTAATACGTGAAGCAAAAATTTCGTACCCCTTTTAGGGACATTACGCGGGTGGAGGAGTATGAAATTTGGCAGGATAAAAGTTTTTATGGAGAAGAAGTGCAGAAAGTAATATTTTTATTAATATTGCATTAAAATATACTAAATTAATTAAAAAATCATTAAACACACTATCATACGTTTGACACACACATTTTTATGCGTAAAATTTGTTGTGTTTGACGGTAGTAACCACTTACAATTAACATTTACAAAAAAGTACATACATCAATCCTTATTAAAACTATAAGGCAGGAGTAAAAAACCAACGTTTATATTTTTAAATTTGATAATATGTTGTTTTTTCTGTGAATAAAAATCTTTAGATTTATACAAAATTCCGTAATCAAAACTTTGTTTACCTCATTAAAAACTTAATTGATTACAGTATTTAAACCGCTACACAAAGTAATAATGCTTAAATCCCGGCGGAATTGCGTTTTAATATGTGACCAAACTTTGGTATTTGACTCACCCTAACTAAAAATTTAAATAATGCACGCGCTAATGAGGGTGTTGTGAATTGATTTTCATTAAACAAAGCCATGACCCAATAGGAGGTTGACACAAATAGAGTTCAAGCAAATTGGGCTTGCGTATAATACCTCGGCGTGAAACCCTTAAAAGTGCGTGTAAATTATTTGGAACATTAATTCTCGTGTTGAGTATAGTTTATGCTCGTTTCTTTCAAAACTTTTTTGCCAGGTGGTAGAACTCCATCGCCTACAACGCCATCCTCATAATCCTCCGTGAAGCAGTTCTTGTGTTTCGGTTTGGAGAGGCGTAGTTGCTGGCTATACCTATATACGAGGCGAACATCTTAGTCCTCGGCGGTAGCAACGCATCTGTGATCAAATTCAGATATGATTTAATCGTACTTGGGGATGATTACTGATGTCCATGGGCGGCAGTGACCATTTACCATCAGGTGGACTGCAT
>DWNR01004786.1:0-10615 GCA_018250455.1 Polygonus leo
TATTATTAATTACATTATTATTATTAGTTGTTTGGGTCTCCAGAGGCCGCTTCGAGCTTTCGTCTTGTGATGTTTCCATATAAACTTTAATCTTGTTAAATTTCATTCTCCTCCGCCCCCTTATTGTCCGTAAAAAGGGGTACTCAATTTTTGCTTCATGTATTAATATAGATATCAAGGATATTTACACAAGTTTGAATTTTCTCCTTTCCTCTTTTTTAGATTAATACACACACACACACATACACATACACACACACATCTTCACGCCAAATCCCTAACGGGGATAAATAAGAGAATCGAGTGCCAAACGGCACGGTTCTGACATACTTGCCATACACTTGACATACTTGACATATATAGTTAAACATACATACATAGTTTTTACATACTTGTGTGGTTTCATATTAACTTTCAAATGAAAACCGTTTTCAAGGACATAAATAACAGAACAAACTTATTATAAGCCGATGTTTGTTGGATGTGGGGATTTTGATTAAATTATAAAATGAATATGAAACTGTACGGCTATAAAAAATATTTAAAATAGAACTAAAAATACACATACAGGAAGCATTTATTTTTATAAAACCGTTCATTTAAAATGGCAACTATTTGCATGCAAAAGTGAAGTGCTCTCGAATGGCTCGTCAAATGAAATTTTAAATTCAATATACGTGTACCTATTTCGGATTTTTATTTTATATTATTTTATCCGCCATCTGCACCCGACGTTCTGTCGTTTTTGTTAGGGTTCCGTGAGCGCCAACGGGACCTTTTTATTAAGGCCCTATTAATAAATTGAACTTGATATCGCTGAGATCGATCTTGAGTGCGACCTTAAGTCCATTATTGATACATAAGACCGCACTCAAGGTCGATCTCAATCTTGAGTCCACTATTGATACTTAAAACCGCACTCAAGATCGATCTCTATCTTGAGTTCACTATATATTTATACAGCCCTAAGACTTCGATCTCGGTCACGGGCTGTATCTATTGATGTTTTTATGAAGTGTTTAATATTAGGCTGCTATAACAAAATGCTAGAAGTGCGTAACTATTAATTTATTATGTTACAAATATACTTTTCTATAATTATTACTAGGCTCTCGGGAAGTACTACTGTGATTCATCTAACATTAGAATATTTGCGTGTCAGACTAGCAATTCTATATTTGTTTATGGCTTAGATCAATCTCGAAAGAAATTCTTTAAAATATGTTGAGTGACTGCTTATTATAAATGTAACATACTAGCTTTTCTCGACGGCTTCGTATTCGCAATTTTTTCATGCTGACTTTTATACGGCGTATTAATCCTATAATTCCGTTACCTATCGTCTTCCACCTATACAAAATAATGGCTTAATAAGTTAAGATTTTTTGTGCTTTATGAGTTTTACTCTCTCTTGGGTATCAGTAACCGCTTATTAAGAATATACAAGGACGAAGGGTCATACTATGTTTCCTCTTTACCCAGCACATGATCATGGCACATGATTATAACATACCTTAACATCAGGTTGTCTGTTCTGTCGCTGGGTTTAGATAAAAAATAAATCTGAACGTTTCTACTAAAAATGAAAGCTTTATAAATAAAATATAAAAACTTTTCGAACTAAAATTCTCGTAGCCAGCCATCTGTCCTGATATAGATTTTAGAATGAACTAAACAATAAAAACTGTGCATCGAGTTTAGACGATGGACTGAATAAAATATTTGTATTTTTGTTGTAGAAATAACATCCGACCCTGCAATCCACTTGATGGAAAGTGGTCCATACTGCCCATGGACTTTTCTAAACAGCCCCTAATACTATTTTATTTCTACTTGTCTTCTACTTATAACATCAAGGGCTGCATAGCTGCTTAGGGCTAAATGAGTGTGAAAGGAGTATGAAGAATAAAGGAGTATGACAAGCGTAATGATCCGTATAATACAGGTGCTACCTGGCAATGATAGGCAACACCCACAGGCACACGCACACGCAAACAGGGTGGATTGTTTTCAATTTCATCCAAAACACAAGAATTAATTTACGGAGAATTTATGGTCTCGCCACATAGCGAGCGGGACGGTAGCGCGGCGTGTCCCTATCGTCCTATAATCATCACAACAGAAGGATTTATGCCATAGTGAACCGCACTGGTCAATTGCTAATCGGTAACTTCACACATTCTAGGGATGTTACTGAAAAACAATCACTAATGTGAATAGGTTTCCTTATGATGGTTTTCTGCACCGAAAAGCGACGCATGCACGTAATTTCCAGAAATCTGAACGTGTTTGGGAATATCTTCCGGACACGCAATGTAAGAGGTAGGATTCTCAACAAGGCACCCACTGCTTCTTTATAAGTCTATCAGTAGTGGGTAATTTTCTAGTACAACTAGAACAGACAGGTGGTAGAACTGATGTATTTCGTCCGAGGATGTACCACCGCCACCCTTATAATCCTCCGTGAAGCAATTCTTGGGTTTCGGTTTAGAGAGACGAGGTTGCCGGCTGTACTTATATATGAGGCGAACATCTTATTCCTCAGTGTAGCAACGCATCTGTGATCAAACTTAGGCATGTCTTAATCGTACTTGTGGATGATTACTGATGTCCATGGGCGGCAGTGGCCACTTACCATCAGGTAAGTCATACACAATAAAAAAATAAAAAAAAACAACTGCTCAGATCACGCCGCCGGCACGCCGCGCTCCCGTCTCGCCCGGAGTATGATGAGACCAATAGACTGCTATCTCACAGGCGTTTTTCGAGCGATTTCAGAGCAATTTCCGAACGATAGCGATCCACCGACGTCGACGCATCGACAACGCCGCGTGCACGCGACGATAATAAAGCGCCACAAATCGCTTATGTAAACAGTGGGTTAGCCGCTTTAGAATCACATTGGTAAACATATTACTTGGAAACTGTATAAATATATGATAATATTTAAGTGTCTATTTGTGATTTCTAAATTGCTTCCATTTTCTGAGCTCATAAAATTTTATTATGTTATTTTCGAAATACATATACACAATGTACAATAAAAACAACGAATCTGCTATTTTTGTCGTTCTTTTATTTTTATGTGTTAATTGTAGATATATTTGGTGTGTAATTTTAGAATTGATTGCGGAATGTATGGCATTTTCATAATGGCGTGGCGTGGCATAAATAAAGCCATGTCAACGCTATGCGTTAGTGAATTTGTGAAATAGAAACACACGGAAATGTGACAAAACAACATCCCGTCGGATGCTATTTCTGATCTCTCATTTATTAAATTATATCCTAGAAAATGCAAAAAGTAAACGTTGTGTGTTCAACTTTACACCTACTTTGAAATTTTCGGTTTATTTCGCACTTTATTTTGCTCTTGGATTCGCACGCGGTATTACAAAATTTTGATATATATTTCGTATTTATATATATTCTTCTAGGTATCCCTTGTGGACATTATTTTTCGGGATAAAAGGTATCCTTGCTCTTTTTCTGTAAACTTGACAATGTAGTTAAAAAACTCTACGATGATTGGTTGAATAAGGAGCGTATTACAAACTCAATCGTTAATATTCTATAAGTAGGGTTACGATACTCATATGCTCAATACTATACCTTTTCAAGCAAGCGTCAAAATATGAGAACTATTCTGTAAGGAGTACATTAATACTATTTTCATTGAATTACCTACGAACTTCGAACGTTTCATGCGAATAGTCTTGATAAATAAGTATACAGAGCGTGTAATCAAAAGGATGGAACTAGAGGTTGAACACTGAACGCAATATGCCGAACATTCCCAAACTATAAACAGTCAAAATAGGTGGTTGAATTCGTGTGGTTCGATCAGTGAGGTACTATCCTCACTTTCATAGTCCTCGGTGAAGCAAATCTTGCGATTCGGATTTGTAGAGGCTATACTTCCACAGGAAGTGTAGATCTTAGGCGTTTGGGTGTAGCAACGCATCTGTTCTTAACCTCAAATTCGATTCAATCGTACTAGATTTAGTGACAAATATTTGTTGGTTGGCAGTTGGCAGGTTGATTGCATGTATTACTATGTTTGTACGATAAAAAATGACGTTCCAACCGACTTACTACGTTTGACGAGAACACTCTTGATCAATACGTATCAAGAGGTCGGAACTGGAGCGCGAACACCGAACATTCTCAAGCTACACACAGCCGCACGCCGCACTCAATTCATTAACAGTTTGTATTTCTTATCTTAACTACGTACTCTCAACAAATTGAATTAAACCTTAGCACGTGGTGTTAGAGTCTATTTTTATACGTGACACGTACACTAGCGGTTATCGCACCGCGATAGCTGCTATGACCTACGACACCGGGACCAGATGTCAGAGTGTAGCGCACTCAATCTCGCGAGTGTCATCAGCACATCGAGGACACTCGGCTCGGCGTCTTATTGTTAACTAGGTTTTGATGCGGTTTCGTTTGGCTTTCCCACAGTAAATAAGTATGTACTTAGCTATAATATGTGCCATTTTATTGATTATCTAAGTTTACAATAACTGAAAGTAAATTTCATGCTTTGAATGAAGAAGAAAATTTAGCCTTTTTAAAAAGTTTTGTAAAGTTCGAACAGTTATGTGAAAAGTTTTAAAAATATGCCTTTTGTTAATAGTTCTTTCAAGAAACGGCTTTTTCATACTTTACCTAACTTTTGAAGTCCAAAGTTGATGAAAACATGAGAAAAGGGAGCTCTATATGAAATCTATACATATAATAAAGCTAAAGAGGGTCAAAAGTCTGTACATGGAAGATATTCAAAAAAAAATTGGCTGGGAATACTTAGAATCGATAACAAAACACGTTCAAACAGTTTTTAGAATTTTTGTCTGTTTATCTGTTTATTTGACCGCGCATCACGGGAAAATGGCTAAACGGATTTTGATCCAAACTTTACTAATCTGTCGAGATGACCCCCGGGATGATTTTAGGCCATAAAAATTCAACCCCTAAAAGGAGAGATAGCGGGCGGAGCCGCGGGCACAGCTTGTTTGTATATAATTTGAAATAAAATTTTGGAGCATTTCTTTTTACATATCTGATTGCCTCACAATACATTCTTTTGATATTTTCAAACTATTTGTTATATTTTTTCAATAGTATTTTGTTGTTGTTGTTAAAAGGTTTCACGTGAAAGGCTACAATAAAATAATTAATATTAGGTACGCATGTTCATTTTGTTTAAATAAAATACAACAGATAATTTGACTTTTGTGTAAGCCTTATTTGTTAAAAATTACATGTAATATTAATAGTTTGTCATAATTATCAGTATTACATTAAAACATGTTTTGGTACCACTAATATAATTTGGGCACTTATATGTGAAAGAACTACTTCAAATAGCAAACAAACATACTGATCTATTTAACAGCCTTTATCAAAACATAGTTGCGGAAGTTTTTGCCCTAGCGACCTTTCACACGAAATAATTCATTCATTCATTCATTCGAAAACACCACGTGGGCGTTCCAACTGTGGGTACTCTGTACTGGACTATACAATAGCAGTAATTGAACACAAACCTTCAATTGATAGATGACAGTAAATCAGCAAGTGACCGGAACATTAAGTATATCTGTGTAAAATTATCTCTTTAAGAGATAAAATTATATTATATCTCTTAAAGGGATATCATATAGATACATTATTACAGATTTATCTTTCATCCTTTTGGAGCTTTTATTAATTTTTGATCATATCTAATCGCAGCCTTGCGATATTTCTTAAATTATTTGATTTATTTCAATAGGATTTGTTGTTAAAGGGTTATAGAGTTACGTTAAGGTCCAAAATAAAATAATGATATTATTTTATTTTATGTTATATATTATTATTTTATATTATGTGTTTTTTTATAAAATACCATATAGAGTTCGATTTTTATTATAAGCCTTTAAAAATGCAATGTTATATTAATATTTTGTCATGACCTCTATCATGTTACGGAGACATGAGACTTAAGACTAATGTAAGTCTTATAATATTATAATAAACACTTAAAAAATATATTTTTGCTACCAATAATATCATTTGGGCACTTATATGTGACAGAACTAGTTCAAGTAGCAAACTAACATGCAGTTCTATTTAATAGCCTTTATCCGCAATATAAATTCTGTAGGCAATAATAAATTATTATTCAATCATTAAAATAATCAATGTGTCTTTAAGTATGTTGCTTAAACGACATATTCGATCTAAGCGTTTTTACCAATTTTAAATAGTTAATTATAAGTAGGCCAAATACGGAGGTTGTGAAACGTTTAATTTATATTTTTATTTATTCATAAGATTCATAATCAAGGATTCCTACTAGGCACAAAAAAGGTGGTAGAAATGTCACTAAAGACTAAGGTGAAGAAACATTTAGGTCCGTTTAGGACAACTTGCGCCACAGGATAGCGTTACGACTGCTCATGTTAAAAGTACGAAATTTGGTTTTAGACGACTCTTTTTGCGAAATCTTTCGCCCATTTTCAAACGTCAAAAAGTTAGCGCGTTAAGTAAATTGCGCCAATTAGTGTGTATCTGGCTTTATTTTAGATATATCAATGTTACATATAAGTTGTTTCTATCTATTGTTATTACTATTTATATGGTTGTTTATAATTATGATTTTAAAATTTAAAATGTTTTGAAACATTGTCAAATACATACAAGGCTTACTGAGGGTACTGGGACGCGTGCTTACGTCCAGTTTAGGGTTGTCCACTAACAAGCATGGACTCATATTTTAAGTTTCATTTAATATAATATGGACTGCTTACATACCGTAAAAGATCGTCTAACTCGTTATCTGTCATATTTTAAAACTTCATTTAATACAGAGTATATTAATCAGATGAGTATCAAAGTTCTTATTTAGTTGGAGACTACGAAATAAATTGGCGGTGAGTTGGATGAGAATAGTTCATTATTATTCGTTGTTACTACGTAGTCTATGATATCCTTAATTTCTGCTGTAGTCCATGATATCCTTAATTTCTTTCTTAGATGAAGATTTCATCATCATTCGAAATGTGAGAATATACAGCATATTCTACTAGTGTACTTTTGGAAATCGCGGTCTTAACAAATACATACCATGCCCCGTAATCGCTCAACCAATTTAAAAAATACGAAATGGTTTTATTCAACAAGTGATGGTGAATCATTTTCGCGTCACGTATGTAGCTCTCGCTACGTAGATATGAAGGACATGAAAGAACAAATATGGAACCAAGTGTCCCATCCTAGACAAGAGTATACTTTTGGGAAAGCTATTCAGCTATTTTTAGTGAGATTATTTATCCGCAGACCGTGTTTTTTGACCGCATTATCGGTAAGATCATGACGTCCCGGCCACTTAAGCGTGCTGTAAAGAAGGTTTACCAGGTGGTAGAACTTACGTGGTTCGACCTGGGAAGTACACCGCATCCTCATTATCCACCGTGAAGCAATTTATTGTGTTTCGGTTTGGAGAGGCGTGGTTGCCAGCTATACTTAAACACGAGGCGAACATCTTAGGCCTCAAGGGAAGCAACGCATTTGTAGTCAACCTTAGGTACGCAGTAAACGTACGCAGGGATGTTTACTAATGTCTATGTGCGACAGTGACCAATTACCATCAGGGGGACTGCATGCTCGTTTGCTACCTTTAAACCATAAAAAAAGTGTGAGAACCGCTACTTTATAAATTGAAAACGTTCTAAGATTCTTACAAATCGTCAGCTCAAAGAGCATCCTGTTCTTGCGTAGTAGGCAGACTCCTTTGCCTTGATAAAGTCATCATAGCTATGACGTAATTGAAGGAATTCTAACATAAGTTGGTGAATCTACGAAATTGTGAAACGCAGCGAATTTGGATTCACCTTATTAACACTTTAAATGTCGTGTCGTAATATAGTATGTTTATTTATCCGGTCCTGTCAGGACAGTTGATTGATATTAATGATTAAATTTAATTTATTATCTGTTAGTGTTAGAGAATTTACATTCGATTTTGCATTCGCAAAATGATCTAACCATATTAATAGTCTTTGATTAGTAACTAATTAAATCATTTGTTGGTGTTCTGTAAATTACGTAAAAATCTAGCTTAAATGATATTTAATCGTATGAGTAGCATTTAACACAATATTTTTAAAATCCCGCATTGAAATAAAAAAAAAGAAACATCGTTAATATAAAAAAAAATCTTAATGTGAATTTGTTTAATACGCTTTAACTTTGCCACCGATCATTTGAACATAAGAGTGTTTATTATCGAGAAAAAAAATGTTTCCGAGGGATATAGTGAGGGATTATAATCCGTGTTTCCAATGACTATTTAAATCTACGACTGTTTACAGAGGAATACTCTCTTTGGTGTGTTAAGCTTGTACTACGCAGGAAATTCTAGTGAAAAGCTGTGACTTAGAAAGTCGAAGTCGAAAGATTTCGTGACTCCTTCTCGTTTATAAAATTTATTCATTAATCAACTCAAATTTGCAAAACTGTTCTTCAAAATGTTTTCATTTTATAGATAGAAATTAAATAAACAATAAATATTGACATGACATAGGTATACGTAAGAACCTTTGTATGATAGATTTATATCGGAATAACTATTTTCCTATATGATTTTGTTCTGATTAAAAATCTCCCTGCTCTTTCTGTGCCCTACAAATGTGTGTATTAATTTTTATGATGATCAATTGAGTGTTTTAAATGTAACAAACAAATTCTCGTATCTCATATATTACCAAAATTAGAAACATTTGTGTTCAGTGTCTATTTAAATTCACCGTCGGACCCACAGATATATTAATATATCTGTGGTCGGGCCCCTTTGTTTTACATTACCATAACCCCTACTGCTAAGTTTGCCAACCACTGACCTAAACGATTTTCGGCAACACCAGAATAATCAGATTACAAATTGCGAGAGCACAAGACCAGGTGACTTGGCCCAACGGCGATAAGCCGCGGCCTTGTCACCTCGAACACTTGCGAAAGCCAGGAGCATAGGATACTTATTAGAATGTGCTGTTGTTGATAATTGATAACTAGATTCTTATCGGACTGGATTAGTTGTGTTAAAATTACTGTGGCCTTAAATGTTTCAAGCTAATCACTTTTGGTCGTTTGTCTCGTTTTAGTTATCAAGTGGGAGGTATTTATTATTTTGTGTTGTATGTTTTGTAGTGTGTCATTTGTCATTTTTTGTTACATACTCGTAGATTTACGGTTTACGGAAAACAGTACCTAATATATTCATGTACCTTATATGTTTTATTATCACGACCTTATATTGTATATCTGCTAGATATTCCCCATATCTTCTCACAATGTAAACATAACCTTCATAATAAAAGTGAACATTTGAACACGTACGTAACATAAAAAAAACCTAGGATACGTTGTCTTTTTTATTTTAAGCGTATTTATTAGGTTACAATTGTATTCGGTCAAAAGTGATGGTATTGTCCAATGTGATACAATATTACAAAACTTATGCTTGTTTTACTGCATATAAATAAACTAAAAGAACGTCATAACATTACCTTTTTTTTGAAAAAATCATTCTACGTCCTAAATAACTTAATTAACAGGACACTTGTTTCCTATCCAACGTGAATAGAATAATCCAGATCATACTTTAAATCCTTAATTTTCTTTTTACAGGACCTCCGCTCGCTGGTCAAGTCGAAGCATGTCCAAGGTCTGGAGATCTACGATGCTCACCGCACCCTCAACAAGACAAAGGTGGTGGACATCGTGGACTCCGCCAGGGCCGCGATCAGCTCCTCCGGAGGCGGACCCCTATTCCTCGCGCTGCCAGCTCACCCAGAACTTCTCGCTAAGTACTACGACTTAAGGAATCTAGTCAAGAAAACTGATCTCATGATGGTGCAAACTCACGCTCTCGGGCTTGTTAAGAAGATGACTTATCACCCTAGCAGACTGAGCGGTCTTTGGGATATGATGAATACTGTAAGTACTTTCGTGTTTTTTATAACTTTACTAGCTTATGCCAGCGACTTCGTCCGCATAGCAGTCGAAAACCCATTGAGGGTAGAATTTTGAAAAGTCCTTTCAATCCTTTCATGAATGGAACCCCTGTACCATTTTTCCAGTTTCTAGGTACAGTAGTTTCGGCTGTGCGTTGATATGCCAGTCAATTAATCAGTTTTGCCTTTTGTATATATAGATTATCAAACGAATATGCACTTGCTGATAAGAGAACGCTGCAGGCCGTGGCATCTGTGACTTCGGATTACAAAATTACAGAGGGAGTGTTAGTGTAACTTAATATAATAATCGGGTTTATGCGTTGGATAATATTCGTTTAATTCTCACTGCTGGACTTTGGTTTCTTGTCACTAGTGGAAGAGACCTGGAAACCCTGTGGTCGATAGGGCCGTAGTAGATATAGCTTTCACTCCACCGACGATACTTTAGTTATTCTTTACCAAATAGACAACTATAACGAAAATTAGAGTTTTAGTCATGAAGATACTCTCTGCCTACCCCGTTAGGGATTTGGCGTGAAGATGTGTGAGTGTGTGTGTGTGTGTGTGTGTGTGTGTGTGTGTGTGTGTAGTCATGAAGATGGGTATCT
>DWNR01004787.1:0-10614 GCA_018250455.1 Polygonus leo
CCGGCAACGCCTCTCCAAACCGAAACACAATAAATTTCTTCACGGAGGATTATGAGGTTACCTAATATTACATGACTATCACATGGAAAATTATTGTATAATAGATCAAACAAAAAAATAAAAGCAATTTGTTGCATTGTTGTGAATCCATTTAGTCAATTGTTTTTTGTTCAGAGAACAAATTAAACGCATATACGTCGAATGAAGCCATTACGTCGAACTGAAACTAAATAAACTTTACCCGTATAGTTCATCTACATACAATAATATAACCTAGCTGTGAACTAAATCCTTGTTCGAGCGGTGCAGTTTGTCTGCAGACTTACTTCAATAACATTCAGAGGACATGCTCATTTAAGACATATACCTGAGGTTTATTGTTGTTAGCTTAGTATTTAGATACATTAAATTTAATCTTGAAGAGGTGTCTCGGTGGTACGTACTTTGAGATGCATTGGTTACAAACAAAATCGTCATCGAATTCAACCAAACCAAATCAGTATTAATAAGATAATACTACAATTTGAATTAAAAAAGTAGAAAATCATTGTGAAATAACAATAGCTTGTTAATTAATTAAATTGTCAAAAAGGGTGACATAAAATTGACAGCCATACCATAGTATAACACCAATAATTATCGCCACCATATTGGATTTAGAATGGCATCGACCATATTGGATTTAGAACGGCATCGACCATGTTGGATTTAGAATGACATTACTCTATTGATGCATTGTTATGAGAATCACGTGTGGATGTCAGTTTTCAGCTCCATCGGACGTTGGAAAATGAGTCAAATTTAACTGTCAAAATTTTCTTAATACACACACAGATATTTACTAGTTAAATTAACATAAAGCGCCTAAGAATTGAAAGCAATTCCTTACATTGTTGTAAATCCATTTAGTCAATTGTTTTTTGTGCAGAGAACAAATTAATCGCCTAAATTAAAGCCATTACGTTGAACTAACACTAAATAAACTTTAACCGTATGTAGTTCAATTCATCTACATACAATAATATTATGTAGCTGTAAACTAGATCCTTGTACCAGTAATTTGACTGCAACCGACTTTACTTCAATAACATTCAGAAGACAGGAGCTTACTTAGGTAATACAAATGTTTGAGCATACAATTGTGGGTTTGGTATTTAGTTATATTGAATTTTACTTGTATTTATTTTAGTTATCTCGGAAATGAAATTAAGAATTATTACTGCGCCATCTTAGGCCATTCACCGTACTGGATTAAGAATGAAGTTAATAAGCTTATATATTTATATTTAGCTCAATAGAACGTTGGAAAATGAGTTAAATTTTATCTGTTTTAGTCCAATATGTATATTTATATACATACATAGTAATATAAATATAGCGCGTGAAAACTTGAAGCAATTCATTATTAAGCATCATTGTGAATTCATTATTCAATTGGTTTTTTTTATTCAGAGAACAAATTAATCGCTTAAATTGAATCCATGAAGTCGAACTGAAACTAAATAAACTTTAATCGTATGTAGTTCAGTTCATCTACATACAATAATATTACCTAGCTGTAAACTAGATCCTTGTTCGAGCGGTGCAGTTTGTCTGCAGACTTACTTCAATAACATTCAGAGGACATAGGTGCTCCATTAAGACAAATATTTGAGCTTTACAGTTGTTGGTTTAGTATTTAGTTACATTGAATTTAATCTTGAAGAAGCGACTCGGTGGTGTGTACATTGAGTTGCATTGGTTACAAACTTTGAATAATGAAGACATCCTATAGTTTGCCACGCATTGTAAAAGGTTGCTTACCTTTGTCATTGTTACTAACAGTTCTATATGTCGACCTGTCTATAACATAGACATATATCTTTAGTTATAATAGGTCGATACTTAATTTTTTAACCGATTGTGTATTATCATTATAATAAATAACAAACACCAAAATATAAATAGTTATATCATTAATGTTAACATAATAATGCAGGCCGATACCGACCAGACCGATTTTCGGTGTTTTGAAACGTGGTATAATCCGCACAAGTCAATGTTAGGTTGCCTTAACCCTTCTCATCCTGAGTGGAGATTCGTGTTTGGCTGTGGGATTATATTGCTACTTACTTTCCATTTACACTATGGAATATTATTGACTTAGGTTTTCAGGCATATAATAAAACATGCTTGAATCGCGTAACCTTATATGTAAAGCTATTTGTCCATTATACCGTTACTTCTTGCCAAGTAGAACTCGCGTAGCTCAATCGGAGTTTACCACCGCCATCTTCACCATCCTCCACGCAGGAATTATAGTGCTTCGGTCTAAGAGAGACGTGAGTGGAGGCTATATACACACGCGAGATTAAACTCTTAGTTAGGTGTAGAAACGCATCTAGGGTTCATCATTGCCGATTTAATGATACACATTTATTAGGCGCATTGCGTGCTCGTTGCTACTCTTGTACGTTAAAAATGAAATGATCGTAAATGTACGCACCAAGTTTGACGTTATGCCCGTTAGAACGTAATCATTCTCAAGTATGAATTAATCGTACCTGAGGTATTGCTACCCCTGAGGACTAGAGAAGGACGATGGCCGTCTTGGTAGCAAATATAGCTGGCAATCACGCCTAGAGCTCTCCAAACCGAAACGCAACATTTGCTCAGCGGATTATGAGAGTGGCGTTGGTACACAAGTTCTATCACCTGGCCTACAATTTTCTTAGTATGATATATTTTAACTAATGGTTACATAATAATGCAGGTCGATAACCGATTTTCAATGTTTTGAAAAGCGGTATAATCCGCACAAGTCAATGTTAGGTTGCCTTAACCCTTCTCATCCTGAGTGGAGATTCGTGTTTGGCTGTGGGATTATATTGCTACTTAAGTTTCATTTACACTATGTAATATTTTTGATTTTCGTATGCAAAAATATTGAGCAGTAATTTACTTACCGTTGTCCTTATTAATCACTGACACCATACCGAAACATGTCAAAAACTATATTTTTGTGAATGTTTTTCATTCTATTCTATTAACCAGTAGATTTGCTTCCAGTTTTGCTTCAGTACGATTTTTAATTGATTCGCTGTGAATTTATTGTGTTCTGGGGTTTTGTAATCGATGTAACTTATTTTTTCCATGAACTAACGGCGTGAAATTTTGATCGTTTAAAGGTAGCAAACGAGCATGCTGTCCACCTGATTTTATATCTGTAAAAAAATTCAAATTCAAAAGTTTTTATTCATTATTAGGTATATAGATACACTTTTTTTATAGTGTAAAGGTAGCAAACGAGCACGAAGTTCACCTGATGGTAAGTGGCCACTGCCGCCCATGGACATCAGTAATCATCCTCAAGAACGATTAAGTCATACCTAAGTTTGATCACAGATGCGTTGCTACCCCTGAGGACTAAGATGTTCGCCTCGCGTTTAAGTATAGCCGGCAACCACGCCTCTCCATACCGAAACACAATAAATTGCTTCACAGAGGATTATGAGGGTGGCGGTGGTACCTCCCCGGTCGAACTACATGAGTTCTACCACCTGGTAAATACATATACATAATATATTAAAAATAAAAAGTTTACAAGAAAGTTGGTCCACATGTGAGAAACCCATGATTCAGGTGATTTGGCCTTTATTTTAGCTATATCTAAAACAGTATAAAAGGTTTTTAATATGAAGTTGTACATTATACAGCAAAATTAACAACAAATAATAAATATAATGATTTAATAAGCCGTAGTTAAAATATAGGTACTTTGAGGTAACACCAAAGCCGCTTATCCATAAGGAGTGTTGAGTAATAGGTAGGTACTTATTGCACGTTAGTACAGAACCCTTAATGTGCAAGTTCTTCTCACACTTAGTCATCTTTAGGACAATCGGATAGAAAAATAATAGTATAAACCACGGAAACAAAACAGCATTTCATCCTATTTAACAATAATAGTAACTATTTTATCAATAATAAAATGTTTCTTTAAAAATATACGCAAACACTACGATTTTTCTTTTTCTGATTTAAATTGTATTTTAATGTATGAATTTTTAATCTAATTTTTATTATATTTTTAAATGGTGTGTGATTTTGCATAATTTTAATCATATTTTAAATGCAGTGGTGTTTGATTTTACATTGTACTTTTTACATTTGAGTGCACAGATTACAATGCAAAAAGAAAAAAAGTAGCGTGAGATTTCTTACCGCTGGTAGTTACTTACGTACGTTTAAGGCTCTTTTTGTCTATGTGTGGGACTCTTGCACCAAATCAAACCATTACATATAAAATACATAATTACAATTTAGATTCTAAATTATCCTTGCATGACCATATAGAGTTCCAAATGCTACCTACCTAAAATAAATTTTATTTCCAAAAAAAAATTATTCCAAGACGTCATCTGCGTTAAGAAATTAAAAGGTTAATAGTATTAACTCAGACCTATTCATAAGATTAAAATATATCGAGTTTCAATGACGTTCATTTTTTACATCACAGTCGTCATCCACTGCCTTTCTTTGGCCTTCCCTAAAAAACGTTTAATTATCCGTTTCGTCACAACCTTTCGTTCTGATCTCCTATTGATAGCTAATTACTTATTTTTTATAGTTCTTCGCAGTTCTTCGCATTTAAATAAAAAAATATTGTGAAGGGGAACTGGTTGTTTGCGCTAAGCAATTATTCCGTCAGAAACAAACTCTATGGCTGCCAGTGTACACGCCTAGTACACAGCTAGGCATTAAAAAAATAGTGTTTGAAATTCGAATTTTGGCGCGTTAGATTGTGACAGTGATCATGTTCGAAACGTTTAGAGCGGAATTCAAATTAAATTGGCGGCAATATTTGGCAGCTTCTTTAGGTTAGTTTGTTTTTTTTATTTATTTAATTGCGTCTCTAATCTTTAGGTGCTGATAATAAAATTATAATAATTGAATAACCTAAGAACGTATGAAAACAACACAAAATTTACAGATTTCAAGTTTAAAATTATAAAACTCATTTGCGTACCATTATTACAAAACTTATCATTTATTTAATAGGCTTATGAAAATACTTTTTTGTGGAATTTCAGGGATTTTTACTTTTTTATATAAGATAGAGATAGCTTACTTGCTGCAAAGCTACATATGATTAGTTTCCTATCATTTATTACTAAATTGAAATCCGGAAAATTAAAATTGATTTTTTAAATGTTTGTCCTATTTTTTGCTACAAGAAATAAAACGTAAAACTTTTAACATGTGAATGCTAATTTCTTTGTTATTGTAAAAAGTTACATGCATAAAAAGCTTCCAGTAGTTTCTATCGAAGCCAATACAAAAAAATATTCTCAGCCTACCGCGATGTGAATAAACTCTGGCTGCATATTTTTATTATCTTTACTTCTATTTTTACATAACTTGAATCCAGTACCTTTAGCTCAGCCCTTCAAGGCTAACCACTCTAGTTCCTTGCAATGTTAAAATGTATGTACAGTCGCGCTCAACAAATAGATCTATTGAGAATTTTTAATTAAAAATATTACTACAAACAATATTTTTATAAGTAGTTTAAAAGTTAAAAACGAAATAGGTAACTTACAAATCTGATCAGATTTAATGGCCTTATTCTTCTGACGGTATTAATGGCCATACCCTTAAAAATATACATCCTCCTCTGATTGACGCCAGTCCAACTGTTTCCCACGATCCCACGTAGGGACATAGATGTAAACATAAAATAACGTTAATGTAAAAAATACCAAAAGTTAAAGCCCCTGACAATTTGTGTTGGACCCATCCCCTCCTAAAAAAAAGATGCTCAATCTTCTATTTTGTTTTTTTAGTTTTCAGTGAAGTTTCTCACTTTGTCTGCATCTTTTGATAATGTAGTATTTAGTTTTAGTTACTTCAGATTTTGATAATTCTCCCATCCCAGGGTCCCATTTAAAAATTCAAATAACTTATTAACGTTTTACTAATTGTTTTTATAATGAGAATCATCCGATGCTCATCATATGCCCTTTAAAACCGGTGGCCCCTCCTGATTCGGAGCCCGTGGAATTTTGCCGAATTGCCGCCCAATTGTTGCCGACTTGCCGCCTAATTGTTACGTCAAGAAATACCAACTAAATAATCTAACTATCTTTATTTCTATCTAAAATATTTAAAAAAAGTATACAATGGCACCTGCCAATAGTATACGATATACGTGTATAAAATCTGCGTGCTTACTTGTACTTTATCTCAGATATTTATGAATAATTAATTGTATTGTTTAATACCTTGTCATGACCAAGAATTCAATTATAATAAATAAAGCAACTTTAGTTTCAATTGCATGAAAATATGCTTAAATAAAATGTAGTAAATGCTCACAAAAATAACATTGGTTCCAGTAATTTTAGATACTTATTAAGAATAAAATACTTAATGATTTAACTTTAAATTGAAACCACCACTTAGCAGACAATACTGGGTAATTTTATTATTCCTGTAAAATAAATAAATTAAATTCGTTTATGTTGAAACGACAGAATCTTCAAACTTAGGTACGGACATAGCACACATAATTATTATGCAAAATAAAATAAATAAAGATATAATAGATACTTTATTATCTTATCGTTACTTTGATTTTATAACGCTATCCCACTGGCGATTTTCCAGCGATTTCCCAGCGACGGCGTTCATGTGACGTTCACGCAGCGTCAACGTTGCGTGCAAGCGACGATATTGCTGCGACGTAGTCGCTGCTTCGTCGAAGGATCGCTGTCGCTCGGAAGTTACTCTAAAAGCGCTAGTGGGATAGCGGCCTTATACACCACCTCCTACGCCTGTAGGTTTCTTAAGAATTATGTAGAGATACCGCGCCCTCCAAGAGTCCCAAGCCACTTGTAATTTAATTCTTCTTCAGGTTTTTTGCATACTTATATAATGTAAGCATAATGCCGCTAATGCATATAAACGTTGCCGACCACTGATGTTGAATAGAGACGGGATGCTCAAAAAGGGATGAGAGTCAAACTACTCCCTACAGACTAATAGAAGATTCCTGAATTAAAACTCCAGAATCGTATTCTACTGAGCTATGACGTAACATAGGATAAACATAGTCCTACTATTATTATGTGACTACGAAATTGGAAAGTGTTTTTTCTGTTTTTTCATCGTATAAAGGTAGCAAATTTGCATGCAGTCCACCTGATGGTAAGTGGTTACTGCCGCCCATGGACATTGGAAATCATCTCCTATGGATGAATCGTGCTTGGGACTAGGACTGAGGACTAGGATGTTTACCATGTAGATACGAGTATGTAAGTATAGCCGGCAACTATCTTCTTAATTCCGATGAAAGCCGCCAACATGAAAACAGTGGGTGAGGCTGATTACTAATTTTATTTTCAAATATTGCTAACTTTTAATTAAAGCTGCACTATTACGTATCATTTTTTAATAATCAACTACTAATGTTGTTTTACTAAACAATAACCTTTTAATTAAAATTATATTTTTATGAAATAATATCAATATTCCGGAGGGTATTTTCAGACTACAGAATCTGACCGGGCAAAGAGGGTATCCTTGACACCCGAATTTCCCACCCTGAAGGTAGGACATTCTCAACACGCATGCACCTCTCCAATCCGAAACACAAGATTCTTTACGAAGGATTATGATGGCGGTGATCCTCCATGCTCATGCACGAGTTCTGCCATCTGATATTTATTTTAATATTTCCATTTATTCACTATTACAGCTAGCTATGGCAGTTTGTGTACAGGCATGTCGATGGGCTGGACGTCCCCAGTGTTCCCGCAGCTGCGGCTACCTGTCTCCCCTCTACCACGAGTACCCACGCTCCAGGAAGAGTCCTGGATTGGGTCTCTCCTCGTACTGGGCGGGTTGCTTGGTAAGGATTAAAACCATATTGCTGTCTTATATTCTTTATAAAGAAAAACGACTTGTATTATGTACATCTATCTATACATATAATAAAGCTATAGAGGGTCGAAAGTTTGTACATGGAAGATATTCGAAAAATAGTTGGCTGGGGATACTTAGAATCGATAACAGAACACGTTTTAACAGTTTTTAGAATTTTTGTCTGTTTGTCTATTTGTTTGTCTGTTTATTTGACCGCGCATCACGTAAAATGGCTTAACAGATTTTGATGCAAACTTGACTAAACTGTCGAGAAGACCCCCGGCCAGGTTTTAGACCATAAAAATTCAACCCCTAAAAGGAGGGGTAGCGGGCGGAGTAGTGGGCAGCTAGTATTAATAATAAACAGCTGTTTCAGAAGTACCCTGCTGTGTTGGTCATGGTACCGCGTACGACTTCACCGCACCGTATCTACACCGCATAGTAAAGAGTTGAGTACAAGACTCACCGGTTGAGGCTGATGAGCTGGCTCTTGAGCAGCTTGAAGACGATGCGCGCGTCCTCCTCCATGATGAGGCCGGCCTTCGCCATGTCGTTGGCCACCTCCTCGCAGTCGTCGCTCTCCATGTCGAACTCGAACTGGATCGCCTCGTTCTCCTTGTGCGTGTACGATCTGGTCATGCAAATACGATAAATTGTAGTGTTTTCTTCGTATAAGAGCAATGTCAGTATTATCACTTGCTGTTCGATGAAGGAAAATAGCGTTAGGAAGCCATACGGGTAAGAGATTGTTGATATAGGCAGATCCATTGCGTTGATTAAAGACAGATATTAGTAAAATTTACGAGTTTTTGAGCTATTAATAACATCAAATATAAGGTTTTAGTAGTAAGTACTTCTAAGTTTTAAATAAAAAAAAATAGATTATACCATATTGATATTTAATATGTATTACTGTTATATTTCAAGCCTTTGGTGAAGAAAAATAGCAGAAATCGTGTTTTATGAGTAAAGTATAGGCAGACCTGTCAAACAATATCCTGCTAATAACTTTCAATTAGCAATAAAATATATGGAGGTCAATCAAAATATAAACTCAAGTTTCTCATAAAGAATTTGCATAGACAATAGATATTAAAATATATATAAATGGATGTTTAGTATTTTTTAATATGTTGAGTATTATTTATTATTTAGTAATATGTTAAGAATTAGGATAAGAAGTAGAATAAGTGATATTAAATACCGTTTCTTGGGATCGATGATCTTGAGCCGGAACTGTATCTTGGTGATGTCGGAGGAGGTGACGAGGTCGCGGCCCACGATCTCCAGCCGCAGCCCGATGTCCTCGCCGAAGAACTCGTGGTTCAGCAGGTCTTTCACTTTCGGCCTGTTGGATTTAAATTTATTTTATGGACTATTCAATGGGTTTTAAATAAATTAGTTATCTTACAAATTGCCCCTATTTAAACATATAAATGATTAATTTTGATTTCAAGTCTGGATTAGGTAACAATAAGAATGTTTATTCTTTAGTAACGGTAACGATAACGGTTTGGGGACACCTAACGCTTACCACGCGTTATGTGTCCCCAAACCGTTATCGCGATAAACTGCTCAACACATCAACAAAATACTGCTACAAAATACTTTACACAAAAACTTAATACATAAATGTTGCTATACCGACAAGGTCTTAATTATGTTGTAAATGTGATTAACATAATTGTGCAATAAATAATTCAATTTCATTTCATATTGTATGCCCACATAAAGTAGGGCTGTTTTGAACAATATTAATAATATTTTATATTATATCACCTTTTGTATGTAACAAAAGCAATCTACAATAATATTGTTCTATTCTATTCCTAGCAGAATAACAACGGTTTCTATAAAATTAATGTTAAGTAAATATTTAATCAAGAAGAATTTTTATGACAAAGTACACAACATAACCTATGAACAAATTTTAATTGTTTGCTTTTAAATTCTCGCAGATTGTTAAAAGGATATTTTATTCTTTCCAATGAATATTATAACATAAATGTAGTTACTCACCTATCAGTTTTGTTAGGCTTTATGCAAGACTCGATGATGTCTTTCACTTCTGGAATAGTCACCTTCTCCAAGCTCTGTGGCTTCACGCCCTACGAAACAAATACATTACATGTACAATTTTATATATAAAAATTTCGTGTCACAGTGTTTATTATCAAATTCCACCTAAACGGCATTTTTTATGAAATTGTGAATTCATTTGGTAGTTCAGAAAATAGGTTGTAGGCCATTTTTATACCCCTAGCTGATAAAGGTTTCGGATAAAATGATGTTCCTTATTTTTTATGATCTGGCTCCAAAAAATACAAACTTTGATTCGCAATTTTATGTTCCTAGTAAGATGAAAGAATTCAACTTTTAACAATAACATTAATTTCGTAATCGTTCAGTTTTAATTTTCGTTACTTTGTCTGTACAAAAACTTTTGAAAGTTTTGTCATCACTTTTTTCTGAAGCCCATATATATCATAGTGCCCAGGGAACGTTATAGTCCGATTACTTCACATAAGTCAAAGGTGGTAGAACTCATGTAGTTCGACCAGGGAGGTACTACCGCCACCCTCATAATCGTGGTTGCCAGCTATACTTTAACGCGAAGCGAACATCCTAGTCTTCAGGGGTAGCAACGCATCTATAATCAAACTTAGGTATGACTCAATCGTACTTGAGGATGATTACTGATGTCCATGG
>DWNR01004788.1:0-10614 GCA_018250455.1 Polygonus leo
AAACCCGGTATTACTTATCAAATGATTATGGCTTTTAATTATAAAAGACTTAAATAAAGCTATAGAGGTAATCCAACAATGTAATCTAAAAGCCTGGGTCAAACATAAATTAATTTTATTATTATCTGAAATGGAATCGTTTAAAAGAAAATCTTTCTATTTCTGTAATTCATTTCGTTTGTTTTCTCAGTGTAGTTTATTTTCGTCTCAATTTAATTCTGTTAGAATATTAAAACTACTAAGTGTACAAAATTCTGAAAGTCAACTAAACTTCAATTGAAACATCTAAGTGAATGTAACTTATTCAGTTACGAATAAATTGAGTTAAAATAGTATTCAAATACAAAGTAGAAAATAGTTTAATAATACTTACATTGGTTAGAAAAGGAGCATTGTCATTGATGTCAGTTAGCTCCAAGATAACTTCCGTAGTAGATCTCAAACTATCTGATCCTAATTTCCCTCCGTGGTCGGCAGCCATGATAAGAATCTGCCATCTCGTGAAGCCAGACGGTTGATCTCTGTCTAAGGGCTTGGTTAGCCTGAGACAACCATCGTTGTCGATTTGAAGAAATTCTTTTTGTTCGTGCTTGACTAAGGAATAAACGATATCTTGAGGTTCGTTGCGATCCAAGTCAGGGTCGTAAGCCTCCACCTATAAAACATAGTTAAGTTAAAACAAAAGTATGAATAATTTTTTGCCACCCGAAATTTTTAATGAGCCGATTACCATAAAGATTACATGATTGTTAAAAAAAGTTATCTTTATAAAGATATAGATAAATTTACCTTGACGATACACCCTTCATAAAGTTTTTCTTCTTCAATGGTTTTGGTATAGTTCGCCAAAAATACAGGTGGATTGTCGTTCAAATTCTCGATTTTGATGAGGACTTTCGCGTAGTCTTCGTATTGTCCATCAAAAGCTCTCACATCGAGACTATAACTCGTAATGTTTTCATAATCCAATTCGTTATTAACTCGAATTTCACCAGTGAAGTTCCGAATGACGAAAGCGTTATAGGTGTTGCCAGCGACGATGCTGTATGTTACCACGGAAGCTGAAAACAGAGTTAACCCCTTTCAGTACTAAGTAAATGAAAATATATCTGCGATATTATAACTAAAGTTTTCTGTACATTTGCTGTTCTAGGTTTATATTATCATAGACAAGCCAAAAACCCGTGACAGAAATGTAGATTCATATATATGCCCAAATAAATCGACTATTTCAATCGATTCAATCTACCAATTCAATCAAACACATACTTATACGTCTCACATTATATGTAAGTTCCTATTTAAGTGATGTTTAACTAAACAAGAAGTTAGTTTCCAAGAATAGCTGAAGTATTTTAAACTAATTAACTAACAAGTAGCTCGACGTTACCTGTGTCAATATCCACGGCGGTGACTTGCGTGACAAGCTCATTAATGTTCGCGTTCTCGGCTATCGACTCTGCTACATACGTGTCTTGAGTAAAATGGGGCGGATTGTCGTTTTTATCTGCAATCTCTATAAGAAACATTTGCTGCCCAGCGTTATGTTTACCAGGAATCAGAGCTGACTCAGAATTATCCGTCGCAATGATTTTAATGTTGTAAAAACTCCTCTCTTCACGATCAAATATCTTTAACGTTGTAATGTTTCCTGTTACGCTATCAATAGCAAAGGGATCTGACGGATCTCCAAGTTCGTAAGTAACTTGATTGTTAGCTGATGTACCATCGGCGTCAAATGCTCTCACTTGCATCACAGGAGTACCGGGCGGTTCGTTTTCTAACACGCTACCTGATCTTATTTCACTGAAGATGGGAATATTGTCGTTGACGTCTTCAACTTCAATTTGTATAATGGTTTCAGCGGCAAGTTTGTAGTTGTTCTGAAATATTATTTCAAAGTTAGAAACTATATTTATCATTAATAAGAACCAAATAAACAATTTGCTGTAAACATACCTGTATCCTAACAGTTAAGGTATAGTCAGTAATTTTTTCATAATCTAAATGGTTTCCTAATTTAATATACGCTGAATCTGCCTCTGGTTCCAAAACAAATGTGTGCCATTTATTCGTCTGTTCTGTTTGACCCATTACAAGTTCAAATTGCAGTTTCTTTTCCTCAGGAATATTGGATCTAAAAAACAGGAAAAATAAATCAGTTTAATGATTCTATGAAAGAAGATATAAATAATAATCTTCAGATAAATTACTTTCCCATACTTACACAGCTCTAACAGTAGCTATAGGTGTATTAAAGTCAGCGTAATTTTCTTTTAATCTTATCGGCTCATCGGGAACTTCTATGAAAGACGGGCTTTTCTTATTCGATTCTACGACTTGAATGTCTAAAGTAATCGAACTTTGTTGAGGGGGATCACCCATATCTTTTACTATCGCGCTCAATTTGAACTTATAGCCTGGTAGTTTCTGTAAGAGATAATTTTATTTTTATGATGTTTCTTTTTTTATGTACAAATTTAATTAAATAAACCAATCAGCGATTGGGTAAAAATAAATATTTATAAATGTTGGTTATTGATTTATTTAAAGTGACATTATGACCGATTTTTTCTTTATACATAAAATAAACTTACGTCAATAGTTTTATTAAGAAAGATAACTCCGTTGTCTGGATCGATAAAAAAATAGGACTGATCCGGCGAGTTTGAATCGAGGCTATAATGAACTATTGAGTTGTTTCCATCGTCGATGTCTGTTGCAGATATCCTCATCACTTCGCGCCCGCTCGGTAGATCTTGTGGCACAGATTCCGAATATGACTGCATAAAAATCAAACATGGTTAGTTACTTCCAGTCAATGAAAAGTGCACAGTTTGGGCTGCTCAAAGAAAGTTGAGTTTTTTCTCAATAATTTTAACATGGTAACCGAAAATGCTGCGCCATTGAAATTCAGAAATAAGTAAATTATATTTCAATTCAGAGTGAAAACACTTTATTCTGAAACTGTATATTAAACAAAACACTTAAACCTCTCACTTTACATTAATCTAATTCTCACACAGTGTCGCCGTAGGGTTAGCATACGCGACGATAATTATATTTTCCACTTCGACATGTTCTACGCGAAGCATGCCCAAGCTTAGAGAAAGTTTTTTCCAAAATAATAATAATCGTGCAGTGTGATAAAATGCGCTTGGGGGAAAGAGCAGCCTAGCTAAAAAAATACACCAACTACAAATGTGCAAAAAAAGTGAATTCAAACACACCAGACATTTAAAATTATTACCAATAACGCCTTGAGTGGCGGCTTACGATCCTAAACAGACATGCAGCAACATGCAAGTAGAGAAATACAAAAATTTTCAAATAATTCTTACGGGTCGATTGTTACCAAAGCTACTTACAATAAAGAACACTTTAAAGATTTGACTAGAAACCAAAACAGCAATGGTAACAATCGAATGTTAGTAATTAATATTCGACAGTGTCAGCTTAATAACAATGTTTTTGGTGCGAACGCTTTCTCTCATTTTGTGTAACTCTGTTGTTTAAGACAAACCTTCCAAACATCTCCTCGGAAGACCTTCGAAAAACAGGCAAGTGTTAATAAAGTCTGCGCCACGGTTTGAGGCTAATGAACGAATTTTGAGTTAGTCACAATAAAAGCATACAACGATTAAACGTAAGGAAGTAATATATTGGTCCAGAGAAGTTATTTTAACAAAATAAATATTCCACAGTAAATTTCCATATGTGTAAGACCTACAAACTGTCAAGAGAAGTAAGATGAATACACTGGCTTTGAAAAGTTGAATAAATAACAGAATATTATAAAAGTTATTGCTAACATATCGCTATAATACATTTTGCACTTATGCACTTCAAAATTGTATTAAAATATATATACGATTTAAAATGTCTGTTCAAGTTACAACATAGCTACTAATATAAGTAGAGTAATCGGTCGAACACACCGAGACCATATTAGAATGATTATTATACAAATTGTGATGCTTTACATAAAATCTTACCAAAAAATCTTTAATTTACAGGAGATTACTAGAAATGGGCTACAATAATTGCCGGAGGTAAAACATTAAATTATATGTATCAAATTAATATTACCATTAAATCTTAATTTTTATGAGATGATTAGAAATAGATAACAATAATTAGCAATTATAAAATACTACATAACAATACTCACAACTTTATCGAAGACTGGTTGATTGTCATTGATGTCTTCGATAAGAATTTTGATGGTACAAGCATCGTCCAATTGCGGTTGACCGTTGTCACTGGCTCGGACTGTGATGTAAGCTTCTTTTTCGCGGGATGGTTCATCGTGGTCGAAAATCTGTTCAACAATGTATATTTAAGAGTAAACTACGAAACACTTAATCAGTCTAAAATGTTTCATTTACCTCGCCTCCTTTTAAGCATAGTAGGAATTAGATATAAAATGAATCTTGGATATACAAAAAGACGATATGAATTTGATAAACGTAAAGAAAATAAATCGAATACTGACATCAGCTGTAGTGATCTTTCCTGTTTCTGGATCAACGTGGAATCTTTCCTTTTCACCCGGCGTGGAGACAAATTTGTATATGACGGTACCACCCATTTCGGGTGGATCTCGATCGTCTGCATGTACCTGTGGTGTAAATATCGAAATACAGAACAATTTTACGACTAGGTTTAAAGGAAATTTAAACTAGAGTCCGAATAAAACATTCAGCGTAGTTTAAAAATGTATATCTGATAAATATAGGTTTTTCGACGTCGTTTTGACCATCATATCTAATACTATTTATTTAAAACACATTACTCACCTTTTTGGTCAAGATTGGGTCAATTCTCTAAATCTTAACTTTATGCCTAAATATATCTATGTATGGGGTTTTTTTCTTTATATAAAGTAGTAAGCTTAAACTCACCGTAAAAACATAAGTGCCAACCGGCTGCTCCTCTTTCAACGTCGGCCTGTAGTTCAGGCAGTCAGTGAACAGTGGTTTGTGGTTGTCTTTCACAGCCAGCTTCGGTGATGTCGCCGGTATGAACTGAAAACGCATTAGTGAATTCCACTACGTCAATATAAGCACACGGGATGAAGTAATATTAAAACAGAGAACCACTGAAATAAGATTGTTAAAGCGATTATCTTTAATATTTAGTTTTAAGACAAAATATCTATAGATAGGATAAGATTTTAGTTGTATGACTAATTCTATCAGTGCCATTTAATTTTAGTACATCCATCAAAATTACATTATTGTTACTAAATATGTTTTTCATGTCAGATACACATTAATTTCCCAGGATTATAACGCTCGGTTAAGTTTTAACGAGCCTCTTTAAATTCTCGTTTAATTTACCGGTACATTATAGTAAAGTACCGGGAAAGAGCATCTGATAGTACTTTTTCTACATAAACGACAAAAAAACAATACTGGAATACCTATAAATGCGACCCATTTAAAAGTTATTCTCTGTAATCGACCTGTTATTTCAACTATTGTTAGGTCCCGACTCATTAAAATTTCACACATCAGAACCATTTCAGTCAAATTGGCGCATTGAACGTGTAAAATTGGCGTAACAGGGTCGTAGGTTATATTGTTACTTTCGATAGAAACGATAACACAATTTCGAATTAATTGTTCCTATTATTTCTATTTGTAGGTTACAATATTGAGCTAAATTAAAGTTTTCACAGTTGTTGAAAAAGAATTAGTTCTCGTGTTACGAATTGATGTCAGTAGTAGAAATAATAACCTAAAATACTTAAGAGTCATGCAATGAATATTTTACACACTAGAATACCGGACAGAAATCGACAGATTTGTATTCATATATACATTTAAAGTAAATCAGTACAGTACAAAGAAAAGTGTAATCGAACTTGACTTACATTGATTTCCTCTTGTGTGATAAAAGAAAGTATTTTAAAAGTGTCATTAGTCGTAGCGCGTGTTTTAAGATTTTCTATAAGAATTACTTACTTGAGTCCTTGTTTGCTTTAGACAATGCGTTAAGTTTTAAATTATTAATATGTCCATGCACAATCTGTCTAACTGTTTAAGAATAAGCGGAAATCAATACGAAAACTATCGGGACAAAGCTTTTGAGGGCAGAACATAAACGTGTAGAATGGATGAATGATTTGTGATCGTGTGTTGTACGGCGTATACTCACGGACGATGTGTGTAAGGGTAGGTAGCCGTCGAGGTGCCTCGAATGCCGTAGTCTTGTGATGTGATGTGACGGGTGATCTCTGACTGTAAAGAAAAAAATAGCGTTTAGTACAAATTTTCACATAATTGGTGAGACTGCTACTCAGACAGTCTGGAAAAGATTAACTGGAGCTAATGACTAATCTCCAGTAATTGGAGAGATTCTTAAAGAAGAAAAAGATTTAAGAAAGGTCAGTTTTACAGTCTACGACGAGATTTTTTTGAATCTAACAGGTGATCTTTATTCAACTGTAGGAAGTAATACGTTATTAAAATAAAATAACACACGTGTATAATCAAAAGGTTACCATTATAAGAACTATAAGGATTTCTTAATTTGCTAGTATTACATACCTAAGTGTACTTAAGTTAGATTATATCATAACCTATATAGTTTTGCGATTCAATCAATTCCTTCTACATCCCTCCTACTGCCTACATCTGTAACCTGAATCACAATCCGGGCTTCCAATTGATTATAGCTTTGATATTCATTCGACCGTGCACGTGGATATCGTCGTCTCATTCGGACCATAGTATAATCAAATATCTGTCTGCATCTATTGCAGCCTGGTTGATAATAAAATAAATTAATATGGAATTTATTTATTGCTTAGTGTCTGACTAGTGTTCAGACTAATATCCAAGTCATTTAATCAAAGTTGGTTGGGTTACTTTAGATCTCTTTCTGGCTGTCAATAACACTAATACTGTTTTGGACCGTTTTCCATGGAGCAGAAACAGAAAGAACTTCCATATATGAAACTGCACTGCTAAAAATTTAAACAAATTTTAATTTTATTTAAACTTCAAGCCGTGTAGGTTTTCTTGAAGTTAAAGTGTTAGATACATGTAATTTTAATACTGCGAAGCCAAAATGATTAAGATTCCAGCTTCTGGGTATTGCCAGCACTGTGCTATCATTGCTGCTGAATTTTGCTCTCATTTTTCCACTTAACGATACACAAATAGAAATACAATATATAACTTAAATCTTTCCAAGGAACATTCCCAGCTGTTCCACAAACGTGTGCCATTGTCTACAACGAGTATCTTGAGAACGTACAAGAGCCGTGTAACGAGTCTCTAAATCTTTAACTCTAAAGGAAACGAGCCATTAAAAGGTGTCCTGGAATCATCTTTAGTTTAATGTTTGTTTTTTATAATGCAGTGATTGCACTTATAATAATTACATTAAGAGCTGTACCGATTGTCACAGTTGAGTTGATTTTTGAGAGATCCAAAAAAATAGATACAAAGGAGTGGTATTTCCAAGAGGATCCAATAAACACCCTTAATTATATGATTGTATCAATAAAACAATATAGGTTTCGATTATCGCTAACATGCGTACTATACATTTTATATTATGAAGGCACTGTTAAATTTCCTCAATTTAAAGTTTTTTTGTCCAATTATTTAGGATACAGATTTCACCGTAATCGCACTATATTTCCAGGTATAATATTCATAAGCTTGAAGGACTACCCCTAAAGGTACTAAAATAATGTATGAATAGAAAAAACTGTTTTTAATGCAGTGTGGTATTTTTTAATGAATAAAATATGAACTGTTACTGGCACCAAGTCCCAAAGCTTGACGAATAGCGACATTGACAAAGTAAATTAGAGAACATTACTTCTGTTCCTTTAATCCTGTAATTTACTAACGGGTAGTAAATCTCCGTTTAGAGGCTGGGTCGTTTTTTTACGATCGAAATATGCAAATATCAACCTCAGTCCTATTTTAAGTAAGAGGTATGTTTAATGTATACGCCCGTCTGTATGACGTTAATCTTTGTAGAAGGTAGCGTATTCGTAATTTTGGATACTCGGTATATAATCCTTTTTGAGGTTTCCCATACATACTAAAATGAATAAAGGAATCCTTATAAATGGTTTATATATATCTTAATCGGATACTTAGGAAAAATATCTCAATAAACTATGAACGGTTGAGAAGCTCCGAAGAAATAGATGAACAGATTATGAAATACGTTTAATACACTAAATTACTTTTCATCTTTGAACCTTTTAGTTTTTCATGATGCATATTCAAATACTTTCATATTTGTATCCTACGCATATAATACATATAAATATAATCTCTAACACAGATTTTCTTAACTTCAGTTATTTAAGTCAAGTATGCCAGATGGTAGAACTTGTTTAGTTCGACCGGGGAGGTACCCTTATAATTCTCCCTGAAGCAGTTCTTGTGTTTTGGTTTGGAGAGGCGTGGTTGTGTGCTGTACTCACACAATAGGCGAACATCTTAGTCCTCAGGGATAGCAACGCTGATTACTGGTGATTACTGATAGATATGATTACTGATATCCATGGACGGCAGTGACCACTTACCAGGTGTACTGCATGCTCGTCTGCTACCTTGATACGGTAAAAAAAAGTTCATTTTCGTTTTGCATATTTCTAGTTTGCTTCTAATTTGTACGGTAATCTAACCTTCCCTTCTGGACTTTTAATTTGAGGTATAATGCACTAACCCACGCTTTAACGACGAAGCTAAACAAACATAGCCTTTATGTCTTTGGACATACGACCGAAACCGAAATTAAAAATACACGCGGAAAATATTCCGTTCCCTACGAAACGAGATAAGATTTCAAATTATAATTATCGTACAAATTGGAAATAGCACGGAGCGTTTAACTCAAAGGGCTGGAGGCTTTCATGTATTCGCGAATCTTCAAATAGGAGATCAAACAGTGCATCATTATCCATACCTCTTGCTAACCTGTAATTTACCGAACACGAGTATTCTGTAATACCCGAATTTATTTATTTAAGCGGCTCACAAACCGTAATCCGGTGCTTTACAAGTTTATTGCGAAAACATAAACTGTATGGAAATGCAAATAAACATTTTTCTTTTTATTGTATAAAGGTAGCAAACGAGCATGCAGTCAGTATTGACATCAGGAATCATTCCCAAGTATAATTGAATTATACCTGAATTTGATCACAGATGCGTTGCTACCCCTGAGGACTAACATGTTCGCCTCGTGTATAAGTATAGCCGGCAACCACGCCTCTTCAAACCGAAACAATAAATTCACGGAGGATTATGAGGGTGGCGGTGGTACTTTTCCGGTCCAACTAAACGAGTTCTACGAGGTATGATAATTGTACGAGTATTTGAGGATGATTGCTGATGTCCATGGGTGGCAGTGACCACTTACCACCAGGTGGACTACATGCTCGTTTGCTACGATACGATAAAAAAATAAGAAGATAAGAGCCTTTCATAAACATAAGAGCAAAATACGCCAATACAATTATTTCTTTTACTTTTTTGCTTGTCTATCGATACGTATGTTTGTACAATCATCGTGCAAAAGCGAAATTGGATGCACTTTTTACGGTTGTATTTTTAAGAGTCAAAATAAATGTCCCGTGCACGTTTCATCTTTATAGGTCTTTTCCTTTTTTATCCATGAAATTTGTTTCCTTCGTCTATTCTTTTAATTAAAAATAACATATTGGCGAACTGATTTCTCTTGTAACTTAAATAAAGTACTTAAATAGGTAATGATTGTCTTTCAACGGTTGCTAACAGCTGGCGGACTTAGCATGGCCCTGTCTGTGTTATTGCTAATAGCGTTTTAATAGGTGACGATGACTGATGTCGGAGGACATTTGCTTTTTTTATGGTTTAAAGGTAGCAAACAAGCATACAGTCCACCTGATGGTAAGTGGTCACTGCCGCCTGTCATTCCTGCGTACGATTATTGCGTACCTAAGGTTGACCACATATGCCACCACAATACGTTGCTACCTCGTGTTTAAGTATAGCCGGCAACCACGCCTCTCCAAACCGAAACACAATAAATTGCTTAACGGAGGATAATAAGGGTGGCGGTGGTACTTTCCCGGTCGAACTACGTAAGTTCTACCACCTGGTAAAAGATTTAAATATTAAAAAATACCATACACATAGACAAACGGTACCAAATTACAAAACCAATGACTATTTAAGCATGCCCTTAATACCATACAACCCAATACTTGGGTGCCGATAAATGAAAGCGTTTTCTTGTAATTTACTCGTGATAATGTCTTACCAAACTAGGTTAATCACTTTCTTACTGATAGAACTTAATGGGTGTAGTCATACAATAATTTGTGCCTAAATAACTTCGATAATATTTTGTCAATGAATAAATAAAATAAAATACCCTGATTGCAAAAAAGGATAACTTTAAATGACACTCGCAAGATTAAGACGTATCGATTGCTGTATGACTCATCAAAACCGGTTCGCGCGTTTGGTCTGTAAAGTGTAACAAAGGAAGGAACATACATACACACACACATCTTCATGCTAACGTGCCATTTGGCACTCAATACTCTCTGCCTACTTGCCCAGTTCTGACATACTTGCCTAGCTTCTTCCA